>APFE031163729.1:105789-185774 GCA_000404065.3 Pinus taeda
GGTTTTTTCTCATGCTTTCTGTGAATGACACGGGTGAATTTTATCCTACACCCACTAGGTTATCGATATGTAATTTTGATTTCAAAAGATATTTTAAAGAAATGCAATGATTTCATTTGTGTATTCAATAAACA
This sequence comes from Pinus taeda, assembly GCA_000404065.3. Lineage (NCBI taxonomy): Eukaryota > Viridiplantae > Streptophyta > Pinopsida > Pinales > Pinaceae > Pinus > Pinus taeda. The sequence continues at coordinate 105,924 of APFE031163729.1, forward strand.
CAATATTCTAATGGAATTCTGTATTTCTGGTTTACCTATACATATTCCATGGAGAAGTATTAGTGGTGTGACATCAATTGCCCTCAAGCAGAGGCTTTAGTTTTACTCTTTTCTGGATGCAAATACTTTCTTCCAACATTTTTGAGTTCCATGAAAAATTTGAAAGTCATAATAGTATTCAATTATGGGTTCAAGAGAGACATAGTATTCAATTATGGGTTAAAGAGATCCACACTGAATGATCTATCAGCCTTATCTTCACTTAGTTTAAGGCTATTCATTTGGAGAGGTTGCATGTGCCCCCACTTCAAGAGCATAGTAAAGTCATGTAGAACTTAGAGAAGCTATCTTTAAGATTTTAGTGAAGATTGGAAAAATGTTTGGGTTCAATAACACCCAGTCGAGCATTAAGCTTCCAATAATGCTAGATTTTAACCTGGAGCACTTTTGTGATTTGGGGGAGATGCCCCCTCGTATTTGTAACACATCTTCAGTTGTGAATTGGACTATTACTAACTGTCATTTCCTTCGAAAGTTACCTAATGACTTGGGGAACCTCAATTCTTTAATAATGTTAAGGAAGGAAAGAAAGTACATTATGCTAAGTTCTCTTATGCTTTTCAATTTTTTCCTAGATATCTACAACGTTTCTAGGAAAGTACATTCTGTTAATGAAAATTTGTCTTGATAGAAAGGCCCAATTTCAAATTCTAATGCTTTCAAAAAACATTGTATAACTATAATGTTTCTAAAAGGAAAGCATATTTTTTCAATTTAAGTATCATGATCCCATATTCCAACTTATTTTTCAGTAACCCATTAGGCTTTGTAGCTTTGAATAAATCCATGTCTTTTTATAAGATCCTCTTCCAAATTAGAACGCAGTTTCCTTTTGGCAATAACCACATACAATGTCTTGATTTTGCTATTGAGAAAAAACAGGTTTTGAAACAAGCCTGTGCCATACAAGGACTTGATTCATTGATTATGTATCAATTATGGCTCTTGATGTAACAATGTCTTGATTTTGTTGCTTGAAAATAAAGGTCATGCTTTACTATTTCATAGAATTTCTTACAATCTTTCCATAACTATTGATTTGTAATCTCAGTCACTAAGGGATGACAATAATGACAAAGGTAATATTCCATGGTTTGAAGTTCCCCTCTTACTAAATATTTAAATATATCACCAAAATTTAACTATTAGTTAAAGGAATTGTATTTGATTTGTAAACAATTCATTGCTTGATTTATAGATTTTGATTTTTTCACTTTTTTATATTATTCTTAAATTTGGTATGAGTTATCTTCCAAGATTTGGGTTCCCTATTTTCCCCACCATAGCTACAAGGTTTAGATGCCATCATTAAATATTCTTGGAATGTTACAACTTTTCCAGTAAGTGTGCTTTGAAACATTGTTGTTGCTTTTCCATGGTGTTAATGCAAATAAGCACTGCAAATAGTGCCATTATTTAGATTAAGTGTTGAAATCTAGGTGCTCTTGTAATGATGGAGTGATTGTTTTCTAGCTACTAAGGCCATATGCATTTTTATCTCTTATGTTGTCCTGAGATATTCAAATTTAGAATAAGAATTGAGGTCTCGTTTCCACTATAGATTGCAGTCAGTTTCTTGAACATAATATATAGTAGATTATCTTTTACTATGATGTGATCCCTCACAGGAAAGGGAATTCAAAGTAACTTTGATTTCACACTGATTTGTCAAAACATCCACACAGGAAAGGAGATTCAAAGTGACACTGATTTCACACTGATTTGTCAAAATGGAGGCAAGAGAAAAGGAAACTTTGTATTCAACAATGTTCTTAATTTCATATGTACATGCATAGACATATTAGTAGAAAATATTGAAGGGTTTCCTAAGTAATATTTTCCATTCCACCACATTATTTACAACTTGTAAATAAATAACTTGGAACAATTCATTACACTACTTGTTATTCTTTATTAATCAGTGATTAAGATTTTGATATTGAATTGGCTAAGATTTTTCTTCCTTCTGTGAAATTGTGTGTTCTATAATGCTTCTTTTCCATTCACTATGTATAGCATATAAAGTGTGTCTAATGGAGTAGGAAGATTGGAAAGTCTTGTGATCCTTGGACTATGTTACAAGGCAGAAACCCAATGGGGCAGGGTAGGTGCATCCCCACAAAGGGGTCACAGATACCAAAGTTGGTATTGGCTAGTGCCTTGAGCTAGAAAATTTCCTTTACCCTTGTATTAACAGTGAATCTAGAGAGGATTCTAATTTTATCTTTATAAGATTTATATCAGTTAATATTGATGAATAAAATTCATGAGACATGAGCTAGGATGTCCTTGCAAGGTGGTTGTTGATTATTGGAAGCTATGATGGCCATTATGTCAGGCTAGGTGGTCGCACTCCCTTGATCATGAGCACGATTGTGATCAAGATGGAAGACTTCATAGTCTAGATTGACTGTTTAGCAATGATAGTTAGTGGGCTCATTCAAAAAATCTTCTATTTCAGTAATCCTTTTTATAGAGTTGTTAGATTCAATTTCCAAAGTTTTTAATTACACTATAGAGTTGAGTTCTGAGAGAGTACTGATTCACAATGTTAAGTATAGCAGCTATGAAACTTAAATGAAGACAAGCATAGTAGAGGTATCAAACTTTGTTTTAAGCTTACCTGCATATTATAAGGGACTTCGTTGGCTTTTTTATAATTTTATAAACAAGTTCCATGTCATGGAAATGTGAAAAAAAACAGTGATATTTCCACCATGTGGCTCTTGTCATATATGGTTTTATACTTTTTCAAAAAATTCTCTAAGAGTTCATAATGCTAAGATTCACTAGGACTTTACAAAGTTTTATTATTTAGTGAAAGACTCGCCAATATCTTACAAGATTTTATAATTGAGCAAAATATTCACCATGCCTGGTGAGAGATTCGCCAAAAAATTATATATACATATTATATTATTGATAAAATCGCCTTCCATTTTTCATATATACCATGGAGATTCGCCCATTTATTATACATATAAATTTAAGGGGCATTCTTAAAATTTTCCCTAGAAAGTGCATTCTGGACCTCGATCACTCAAGTGGCAAGTCTTAGAAATATTTGTTGTCTCTGTCGTGACTGGTTCTTGTGACCTGTGGAAATAACCAGAAAACTTACGGAAGTTAGAAATTTGACTGATCTAGGGTTAGAATGCTAATAAACAACATTAATAGATTGAAAAAAGAAAAAACCTAAGCTGAAAATTAAAAGTCACTTAGGTTTCTGAATGAAAATAAAAAATGCAGTGGAGTCACCATCTGTTGGAGACAATCAGAAAATCCCCAGTGGAGTCACCATCTGTTGGGATTTTTCTTGTCTAGAGTGTACGAAATGAAATCAATTTAAATTGTGGATGACAAACAACATCAACAGTAAAAATGGTTGTTAAACAGTGTATATCTGTAGCAAATGATAGAAACAAAACATGTCAAAGCCCTGATCTATGCAACAGAAACCACTAGTACAAAATGACTAATTAATTACTAAAAAAACAACTAAAATTTGCATATAAACAACCATTTTCCAATCGGTGACCAATAGTAGCTAATTTACAGTATATTATAACGCGACCAACGTTTAGTCATTTTTAGCTTAGTCATTAATTGGTTTCCTCAATTTTACCATCTAGTAGTATATTTAGTCATAAATTTGGTCATTATTTTTCATTGGTTTAGTCATTAATTGTTGCAATTAATGACCAAATATACAACAAAATATATTACTATATGAATCCCCGATAAAACCAATTAATGACCAAAGAAATATGACCAAAAAGTTGTTCATGTTATAAGATACTATAAATTAGCTACTAATAGTCACATATATCCAAAATTTAGTCATCATTTGAAACCAACTAATGACCAAAGAAATATGACTAAATTTTAGTCATGTTATAAGACACTATAAATTAGCTACTAATAGTCATATATATGAAAACTTTAGTCATCATTTTAATTAAAAAATTATCATTTGTAGTAGCCATTTATCTTTTTTGGTATTTTTATATTCATTATATAAACAACCGATTTAATAGTTTCTATTTATTTCATTTAATTTCATTCCTAATCATTAAAAACAATTAATTTAGTCATATATTTATTTTATTCACATTCATCATTAATTAATATAAACTACTAATTTAATAGTTTTAGATTGATTTTATGTGTTCATTATTTATCAACATAAATTAATTAGTATGATTTTGTGACTAAATTTAAAAAAATGTCATACAATGTGCATGTTTATCTAATATGACAACACAAAGTTACATATGTTAATTACAAGACTAAATAATATCAAGTGCAAATAAAAATAATTTCAACCATACAATTTTTATCATATAAAATATCAAGTATTACAATATGAGTTTCCAACTTAATATCAGTTGGACTACAATTTACACATGAAATATTGTTTCATCATTTCAAAACATTATCATGGTGTTGCCAAAGCATTGCAAGTGAATTCACCAACTCTGAAGGCTTGACCATCAGTCTCTATGAGTGTGTCTTATGCAAGATATTGGCTCTAACAGTATCACTAGACACATTCTCTTCTCTCTCTCATTTTGCATTTGTAGCTCTAGTGTTATTGTTCTCTTCTCTCTTCAATTGCTACTTCTTACCATCAATATTGAGTTCCTCTCTTGAAAATGAAACAAGATACAATGCAGAGTATAAGACATGAAAGATGATGAATACTTTAACATAAAATAAAGTAGACTATAACAGAGTTATACGACATATACCTCAACATTCGATAGTGGCAACTATGCGGCTAGATGACCTGTATAAACAAAGAAAATAAAACATCACCATAGAAACTAACACCTTAGGAACTTAGTATTCAACCTTCAACAAAACCTTAGCCACACTCATACAAACCAAGTTACATGTTAAAAATATCAGGTAATAGATAACTTATAAAAACAAATGGAAAAAAAGGATCAGTGTAAAAAATATCCTTATTGCTTGTTCTAAAAGAGTCATCTTCCTTAAATTTGAATATTCTTTTGTGCACAGTAAAATTTCCTCACTATTATGACCTATGTTTTTAGGATCATGAGATTGATCCAACATCATATTGGATTGTGGAGACAAAATGATTCAACTTTCCAAGATGAGTACCTTACTTGGTTGAATGAAGGTGCTAGTTGTGAGTAGTGTCAAAACCTTAGGGAAGCATAATGTTAAGGCCTAAGAAAATATATCACCACTTTTCCATTGAAAGAAAAAATTTTAATCCCACAATGGCCTTTGGGAGTACATTTCATTGGAAACAAAACACACTCTAAGAGATGATTGTCTAATACAATGAGAAGTGTACATATGTTGTCACAATGCCCCTCATAGTCGAACCCTATAATTGTGTCCTATAATATTAATCATATTATACTATTTAATTATAAATTATGTCTATTAGATAATTATTAGTTTGAATAATTAGTCTGAAATTATGTTTTTACTATTTCTGTACACATGAAAATATTCATAAAAAAGGGTACTTTTTGTGACTAGTTAATTTCGAGTGAATCTAAATACACAAGAAATTATGGTGCCTTAGTGTTTCTCTAGTCATTATCTTCTCATTGTACCAATTTCTCCCATGTCCTCTACTACTTTTGGTGAATTCCTATTTGATGATGTCCAATGCCAATACAATGGACATTTATCCTTGATTTTTTTCTGAGCTAAAGGGAAGCTCCACAAGTAACAACCAAAACTTAGCCCCAAATATATTATTGGGGGCCAAATGCAATAATTATATGACAAGCCAAGAAACACTACATGTTAATCATCTTCCCTTTAATATTGATTATTAATTTCTTTGCGTGATCATGTAATACTAAAGTGTCAAGCAAGGACATTTAAATTTAGTCATCCATAAATATAACCTTCGAGAGTGCTTAGTACTTAATACTTCCTATTACACATAGAGTAGATCACCAACTTCAAGGATACCAATATAAATACAACAAAAAATGAAATTAAAAGAAATGCTAGGAAGTCAAATGCGACTAATCTTGAGTCAAGAAAATACCAAGCCCTTCACGTTAGCAAGGCATTCATAGGCACTAAAATAGAAAATCCTTCCATTGCATAATTTTCACCTTTTCTTTAATTTATTTAATTGAGAACATAACTTTTGAAAAAAAAAGGGTCTCAAAATCCTAACAAATGCTCAAATGATTATCATATCAATTAAACATAAAGGAAATCATTCAATAGGCTTTTAACTTGCAGAATATATTGATGAATATAAAGATTTCTCATCCCTTGATCCTAATCAAATTTTAATTCGTGGGTTCCAATCAAGTAATCAATTTCCCTCAAATATAGTTAAGAGATCACTTTGGAGAAGGACTTCTAGAAGCATTGGGATAGTAGAAATGGAATTAACTAGGAGGAAAATGAAGCACTTTAGCGGGTTCTCCAAAATATTTGAACGCACCTGAAAATGGTTTTATACTCCCTCCACACATTTTAAGACACAAACCATTTAACTGCATCTCATTTATTTTCCACCTTTATGTAATACGTAATTCTTTGAGCAGAATATAGCGTTCATAAATATTGTCATGATAGAGGACTCTTCATAATACTAATAAGTTGGGCTTTAACAAATAAACAATTTCATGTAGTGAATAAATCTTACATGGTAGATTTCAGTGATTAAAATGACAACTTTATTCTTAATCTCATTACAAAAAAAATAAATTCAACCCTAACTAGTTGGGATCTAACAAATCAAGAATATCATGTAGTAAAGTAAACTTACATGGTAGATCCCAATTATTTGCAATGAAAATTTTTTTCTTGATCTTATTAAAACATAGATAAGTTCAAGAGCACATACATATTTCCTTATCTAAGACAAACTTTGAACACATTCTGAGATTTCATAGAAATATAATGATACGATTTACCTGTAGGACATGAGAACGCTATCTACATCTAGCACCCGTAACTGGGAAATAGTGTTATTAGGACACCATCTCATGGCATTAGAATCATGTATATAGATAGTGTTATAGAGATACCTTGCAACACCTATTTAACACTACCTTCAAGGTTCAAATTTATCAATTGATTTACTTTAGTAGCAAATTCTAGTGCGATTTCATTAAATACAACTTGACAAAAGCCATTTATGATAGTTGTCATTGCCTTCTCTAGATCTATCCCCCTCTGGAAATAGAATAACTTATATTCCCCAACTTTTTAGGTAATTGCTTCATGTTTAACTTGGGCTATTGGGTTCTTCACATGGAAAAGGTTGCAAATATTAGATGTATAATGGAAACAAACATGCAATTTAAGGTTGCTCCTAAAGTCTCTTGGGTTAGTTATAAAACACCATCTACTTAAAACATGATATATGGTAGGAACAAAATCCTACCCAAGATCCCACTTAAGAATTCAAAATGTTGCAAATAGGAGATGTCTTAAACTATATCAACTATTTCACTGCATAATCACACTAAAATAGACAAATCTTTAAAATGTTGAAAATTGTGAAAAAAATGGAGTTGGAATATTATAGTTATGTCACAGTAGATATAGCTATGGAAAATGTAACTTCTATCTAAAACACGTAAATGTAACTTCTATATAAAAAATGGAGTTGGAATATTATAGGTTAGATATAGCTATGTGAAATGTAACTTAAGACTAATATTTTTTATTATCTTTGGTTAATAACTTAATACTACACCAAAATATCATTGAATTGGTTCTTCACCATCCGAGGGGAAATTTTAAACTGGTGTAAAAATTCTTACTCATCCCCATGCCATATCTTTGATATTTTATTTGTGTGTGGATTTAAGCTAGTGTTATGTACCTTCTACATATTTGACAATTTAAATGTAAAAACTTACCTAGATTGAAGTTATACAATTAGCATATGCACAATAAGATACAATATGCATGTTATAAGTAATATGACGTTTACATGTTATATCAAGACAAAATATTTCTCATCTCATTAACTCTTATCTTATAGTTGGTCATGGATAAAGCCTTTAAAATTATGAGCCATCCTTGTCATATCTTATATTTAACAATGGATATAGCTTTTAAAAGCATCAACCTTGTTTGTTATTTTGTGTATGGTCAATTTAAATGGAAGTGCTCATAATTTTATTCAATATTATCTTGTACAACTAGAAATAAAATGATGTGGGGATAGTGTTTCTAGTCAAACTTGTTGTAATTACCTAAATTTAGCCTATTCAAAGTAAATAGTTGCATTGACCATCATATATTCTAGTCAATAACTTTTCTTGAGGGAATCTTCATGACCATGTTGGCATATAATATTTTATTGTGTTTTTTTACTTTGTGTCACAAATTTATTGATATTTTATGATTCTTGGTTTCGATTTCCATGCTAATATTGGATTCATCATGCCTGTTAGGATTTTTAGTTTTGCACACATCATATTGCTCACTTCTAATTGTATAAAAAACAACGAGTATGCACAATGACATGTAGTGACATGTGGGTATCTATTTTACTCAATGATATGTTTTATTTTTAAACCCATTCCAATCCTACCACAATGAAATTAAGAGAGATAAGGACACACGAATGACTATCAATAATTGAAATTAGAGACTTTAGCACGCAACTCAAATTGTACCTAAATGTAATGATAAGTATTTGCAGTTTCTAGGTCACTGATGAGCATCGAATCACACTATCAAAACTTCCTTGCATTATGGAGAAATTGGTTGCACCTGCACTAATCCTCTGTAGTAGTTCCTTGACTTGCCTATAGATATAATTTTAGAAACAATCCTACTCTTGCAATTCTTCCCTATATGGGCCATCTTTGTCCCCCCTATTGATAGTTATTTTTCAGGGCAACATAATAGAACTCTCCAATTGCATCATCGCCTTTCAAAAACATGCTTGAGAATTTATAGGTGATTGTCAAACCAATCTTTACTCAGGTTCACAAAATCCTTGATTTCTCTCCATCACACTGTATTCCTTGTCCCTGACATACCAATTCTTTATAGTGCAATACTTTATCGTTGCTCCCCCAGTGCAATAGAGATCCACTACTATGACATGGATATTATTGGTGTTCTAAAATGGTGTAGTGCATCCTTCAATATATGTCACAAAACACCTCTCACCTCACAGAACTCCTCTCATCTACAACAATAAGAGTCCTCTCAAATTGCGTGGTATCCATCTCATTCATCCTAAAATAATTGGATATTTCCGTGGGTGAGAAAGTGTGATTGGGGATTTAATAGAAGGAGATATCACTAAAAAAAAGTACAATGCAGCATAATAGTTATCAGCGAGCGGAACAAACTTGTCAAACCACTTCCTATCTAGATCAAGATACTCCCTAATTACATCTTATAACGAATAATAGATAACCTCAGCTGCCTATAGAGTCTACCTATGCATGGAAGCAATGAAAACATTGTAAAAAACGACATCTACAACAATGTTGGTCAATATCTTCTTCTAGTCAAGGGCATGTGATCTGAAATGATCGTAAACTAATTACTGAGGTAGAATTGATTAACCATTATTGATTTGAATGTTAGCTGAAGCACATAAACCAAGGAAAAAAATGCTTGAAAAGAACACTTTATGATAGCTGATTAAACATAAAATCGATGCATAACAGAAGTGAAAATAGGAAAAACACAATGATACTAGACAAAAAATTGATGACGGAGTTCATCCCTGATGGACTACGTCTCTGGGTCCACTTTCAAGATGGGTGACCCTTTTTATTAGGAATGAGAAGAAAGGAGTTGATTACACCATGATTTAGTTAGACTGAACTAGCACATAGGCAATTCTAACCTCTGTCATCAGATATCCCTCTGAACTAGCTTTCCAATGCTACTTACGATTTCCAAAACTGACCTCGGATGCTCCCGAAACACTGAAAACAAAATCGCCTATGTCCTCTAGAATCTGCATACAAAAGTAAAAAACCACTCACTTATTTCCTCCATGGACAAACTGCCTCTTATAGGCCCGTGGATACATTGAAACAACCCCTTATTGCATTTGAGGTGAATGAGCTGAATTGAATGTTTGTTGGTTTCAGTCTTATGACCTAGAGACACCATATGTATAAATTGGCATGATCTTTGCATTAGTTTAGAACAAAAATAACAATAAAACCCATAATAAACCTTAAAATAGACCGCAAACCATTAGCAGTTTTCTAACTGGGTGGAGGAGGAGATAGCGCATGTGCGTAGGTGGATAAACCATGATGGTTTCAATGACTATTTTCCAAAACAGTGATGGTTGGCAGTTACCTTGGCATGTTCACATGTCACAGTTATCCTTGACCATAGCTATCAACCCACTGTGCGGTTCTGATGAGGTTAGTTGTTGGCAGAGGTGTTCACATGCAATGGTTTAGTTGGAATCTCCACATGGTCAGCCAAGCCAAGTGGTTAACATAACCCCGACGGCTTACCCTTGCTACTGATCACATGCCTTGCGGTCTTGCTGCGGTCTCCTTCACGGTTAGGGACTGTTATATGGTTTATGTAATGTGTTGCAATGTTTAACATAGGCTGATAGGGTTTTAAATAGGTTTTATGTACTTTTAATACATGTTTTTTGATAGGTTAGGTTCTAAAACTTAGGGTAATGGTTTTAGATTAACATTAATTAAAAAAAAACATTCACAACCCTTTTACAATCATTTGTCACAAAGGGACATTCACGATAATTGTCACAAACCCATATCGACACCAAATCTTGGGGAGCTGCCAATGAACTCATATCGACAACCAAATGCAAACCCATATCAACTGAACACCATGAAAACCTATACGTGAACAACCTGATCCAACAATTTCGAACTATCAAAGTTGAACTGAAATGATGACGACACTAACACTCATGGCTACACTTGAACACATGTACAATTGAATCAACAGAATCCTCTTGGATCATTCCTCTCCACTTGAAAGCTTTTGTACCACAAAAGTTTGACTAAACAAATAGTCGATGAGGGTGGAACTCCCTCTCTTTCCACCTTGACCTGACGGTGTACCAATACATTCAATCAATCAATTGCAATTGATGACCCTGAAGATACTGACCATGGCACTTTTCAATTTGGTGACCTGTTTCTTCCATCTGCAGTATGAAAAACTTGCAATGATGGGCAAACAACCTATTATCGACATGGAAATTGAATTCTTTCCACAAAGAATCTTGAGTTAGTGATTCAAAAACATCTTTGAAAACAGTATTTGTAGAACTTTGTTCAATACATCTGATGGGTATTAACAATCTACTTTCCAGAATAACTGAAATATTTAAAGACTTCTTTGCTTTTGACTTCATATCAATTACCTAACTTGATTTACTTTCCTGTTGACTAATTACTAAGTGAACTTGTTGCACAAAACTCATCTAGCTATGATGTAAAGATTATTGCAACTTAATTTGAATTTGAAAGTATCTAAGTAATTGTTGATTTACTTGAATCATTATTTCTTCATTTCTTAACTGATATCTTCATTGACTAACATTTTTACTTAATGAATTAGTTTTCAAATCATGATAAGGAAAATTTAGATCTGCTTTTGAAAATGCTTTGTCATGAAAACTTATAGACTTCCTCTCCACTTGAAAAGAGGCTTCATTACTTTTTAATGCATGAAATGATGATGCAATACCAAATAAATGTAACACTGATTTTCCCCAATACTGACTTGCACCCCTGAAGCTAAAAATAAACATACCATCTGAAAAAAGTCTCTGATTAGACTCACATGTATCATTCCTTGCAATACACTGTTGATGATGATAGTTTCTAGAATTTATTGAATGAATGAATTGAGAGTCATTATGTTTCCAAGAATATGTTCATAGGACATCAAATGTATCTCATGTTGCTTATCCCGTTTATCAATAAGATTTCTTGGAAAATAATTAACCACCTTGACCAATTGATATATAAACCGAATCTCGCATTTTGAACAATCATCCTTATGATGTTCCTTAAAAAACATGAGTACATATTTACATGAACTTATTAATTGCTTAACTTGATTTGTAACAATTAAATCCAAGTTTGATTTGACTTTATGTGCCCTAACAATAAATTCAACCCCTTCTTTCTTTAGGTGATATTTATGTTCTCTTTTGTAAAACACAACATCTATATCATAAAGATAAGGACTTCCTAAGATGACTCCACATATGTCTACTGGGACCACATCTAACTCCACTTCATCAATGTACTTAGATGTAATAGCAAATTTTAATCGACACTGCTTTGTGACATGTATCTGAGTTGATTTATTAATCCAACCTAATGGGTATGGTCTTAGATGATTTTGTGTCTCCAATCCCAATTGATTAACTATATTTTCATAAATTTGTTGGGTTATGCTATTCTTTCCACAACTAGCCCACGTAGCGAACCAGGGGGTTAGAGGGGGGGTGGAGCCCCCACTTCGTTGCATCGATTGCGCAATAGGGGGTTCACAGGGGGGGTTTGAGGGGGGTGGGTAGCCCCCCTCTACGGGTTCCGGGGTAGTGCCTCGGGAAATTTTTTTTGGACCCTATATTAGGTTGGGCAGACCTACCTATCGTTTGTGCATGATTTTCGCACATGGTTTTGGATGTGATGGTTTTCGGTCCATGTTTTTGGATGTGATGGTTTTTGGTCCATGGTTTTGGATGCTTCAACATGTATAAATGTGTATTGTAACATTTAAAGGAACATAATGAAAAATCAAGCTGGTAGTCCCGGTTTCAGGATCCAGGGGAAAATCTCTGTGTATATGTGTTTTATGTGTTATGCTCTCACATTTTTTATCTTCTATGTTTTATAATTCGTATGCAGGTAATTTATCTACGGGGTCAAAACCTACAATATTAAGGTTGCTTGCGATCTACTGTCAAACATTGTGTCAATCTTTGTATGCTTAGAAGTTATCCTTATGTGGAAGAGTTCAACTCTTTTATCCTCATGTGAAGGATTTATGTTTTAAGAAGATACAATAGTTTTCGAACTTGAACCAGTATCAGAAGTTTTACTTGTCGTAACCATGGTGGTTATCCTCCTTTCATCATCTGAATCTGAACCTAGATCCTGGTGGACTGCTGCAATGGCCTTCTTTTCATCCTTTGCCTTAAGGAACTTTTTGGGCTTAAGTTCTGGATGAAGTTTCCAGCACTTCGATTCATCATGACCGATTCTCTGACAATGAGAACAAGTAGGTCTTTCCTCCTGAACGATCGTTGATTTCTTTCTCTTAGAATTATTCTTCCCCTTACTGTCACTAGAATCTTTGGTTTCCAACTCTTTAGATGATTGCGATGAAAACTTGAATGGTTTCCCACCTAATTCAATATGTATGGCCTGAACATACACCTCATCAAAATCATCAGGATTAAACATCAATAAAGTATGCTACAAATATGAATGTAAATTACCGATGTATTTTAACAAAGTTTCCCGTATATCCAATGAAAGACCAAGCGCAAATGCTTTGTTTCTGAACTCCTAAGTAAACTTCTGAACACTTTGCCCTTTACCTTGCCTCAGATGCTGCCAATCAATAACAACTTGCTGCATATATCCTAAAGGATAGAACTATTTCCTAAGATATCTTAAAAACTTAGACCATGACGAGATGACCTTTCCTTTATGCTTTACATCTATCTGAGTTTTAATTTCCCACCAAATTAAATTTGTTCCCCCCATTCTAAGTGTAGCTAACTGAATTTTAGTTTTATCGCTACAAATGTTCTGAATGTGACAATACACTTCTAGCTGTTTTATCCAGTTATCTAGCTTTCCAGGATTCATTTCACCATCATAAACATGTAACTCAAATTTAACATCAAGTTTCAAAAGAGATGTTTTCTTATGTTTCTTTTCCGTTTCAAATTCTACACTGGAAAAAGAAGAAGAATAAGAATAAGAAGAGGATGATGGAGATGATGGAGGTGAAGGAGGTTTATCAATCTTCCCTTTACCTTTGTCCTTGTTTGATGGCTTTGAAGAAGAAGATGCATCTCTCACCTTCTTGTCTTCGTACAATTCTCCCAACATCTACTGGATGGTTAAGAATTCTTGTTGAAACTATTCTTCACTCACCTTTGTTTTAGTGTTTTCACCTGCATCAAGTCTTGACATGGTCGATTTCTGAACGACTCGTCACTTTCCAATCTATGGACTGATATGCTCAAGGATTCCTTCTCCTCATTACGACTTTGACCTAGTTAACATTCAATGGCACATTCTACAAATGCAACCTGCTCTGATACCAAATTATATGATCTAAAATGATCATAAACTAAATATTGATGTAGAATTGATTAACCATTAATGATTTGAATGTTAGCTGAAGCACCTATACTGAGGAAAAACTGCTTGAAAAGAACACATTACGACAACTAATTAAACATAAAATCGATGCATAATAGAAGTGAAAACAGGAAAAACAAAACGATACGAGATATAAAATTGATGACGGAATTCATCCCTGATGGACTACATCTCCGGCTCCGCTTTCAATATGGGCGACCGTTTTTATTAGCAATGAGAAGAAAGGAGTTGATTACACTGTGTTTTAGTCAAACTGAACTTGCACATAGGAAATTCTGACCTTTTTCATGAAATGGCCCTATGAACCAACTTTCCCATGCTCCTTACAGTTTCCAAAACCAACCCTGGATGCTCCTGAAACACTGAAAACAAAATCGCCTATGTCCTCCAGAATCTGCATACAAAAGTAAAAAAACCACTCTCTTTTTTCCTCCATGGAAAAAACTGCCTCTTATAGGCTCGTGGATACATTGAAACCACCTCTGGCTGCATTTGAGGTGAATGAGTTGACTTGAAGGTTTGTTGGTTTCAGTCTTATGACCTAGAGACACCTTAGGTATAAGTTGGCATGGTCTTCGCATTAGTTTAGAACAAAACTAACAACAAAACCCATAATAAACCTTATAATGGCCCCCAAACTATTAACAGTTTGCTAACCAGACAGAGGAGGAGACAGCGAATGTGCGCAGGTGGATAAACCCCAATGGTTTGGGCTCCGGTGGTTCCGCTGAACGTTTGTCGAAATGATGACGATTGGTAGTTACCCTAGCCTATTCACATGTCACAATTATCCCTAACCATAACTGTCAACCCACTGCTTGGTTCGAACGAGGTTAGCCATTGGTAGAGGTGTTCACATGCGATGGTTTAGTTGGGATCTCTACGCGATCAACCAAGCTTGGTGGTTAATAAACCTGACGGCTTACCCTTGCTGCTAATCACATGCCTTGCAGTCTCGCTGCGGTCTCCTCCATAGTTAGGGACCATTATATGGTTTATGTAATGTGTTGCAATGTTTAACATAGGCCAATAGGGTTTTACATCGGTTTTATGTATTTTTAATACATGGTTTTTAATAGGTTAGGTTCTAGGACTTAGGGTAATGGTTTTAGATTAACATTAATTAAAAAAAACCATTCATAACGTTTTTACAATCATTTGTCACAAAGCGACATTCATGATAATTTTCACAAACCCACGTCGACACCAAATCCTGGGGAACTGTCGATGAACTCATATCGACAACTAGATGCAAACCCATATCAACTGAACACCATGAAAACCCATTACCTGAAAATCCTGATCCAACATTGTCGAATTGTCGAAGCTGAACTGAAGTGATGATGACACTGAACACTGATGGCTACACTTGAACAACTGTATAATTGAATCAACAGAATCCTCCTGGATCAGCATGTCCAACTTTTGAAAAGTATCAAGTAGGTCAGGGTCCACCTCATCTAGGCTCCTCTTCTTCTTATACTTTCTCTTTTTAGGTTCAGAATAATAGCAGATGTCTTGGAAATTGATGGGTCGTTAAACATTATCGGACCATTTGAGTTCTTCCATTTTTAATCATTGTTTGTAAGCATTGAGTCTAAATTGCAAAAGTCATTCAAATTCCTTCTTTTTAGATGAAATTGACCTAATATTTGGAGAGTTGTAAGGTTTAATGGATCTAAGTATATTATACTTAAAATATAGTAACATGGTTTAAAATTGTAGGCATTGAGATCAGAAACTAAGGATAAAACATTAAAAAATTTGATGTTCATGATTACAAAAAATTTTAATTTTAGGTAACAAAGTTTGAGGAAGGTCTAGTATTTGCATCCTACCAAAAAATTTGCTTTCATCACTCGAGCCCTTTGAATTTTGGCATGGTAGAATCCAGTACACAAACAGTCAACCACTAAAAGAAAGGTGAAAAGAAAAAATAAAATTTCATGCATTTTGATCCTAGAAAAGTTAGGGAGGAGCGAACTGATCTGTACAATCAAATATTTGCACTATCATAATCATTAAACCCTTTGTACAATAAGAACATGCAAAATGCTTGCTTGTACATTATCTTTTGATAAATTGTTGATCTGCATTATCATAATCATTAAGCCTTCAACTCTAGATGAAATTTATCATAATCATTAAACCCTCAACTCTAGATGAAATTAATGCTTTGATCATATAAACCTTCGAATTTTTTTACCCATAAGAACAAAAATCATCTTTAGTAAAAAGGAAGAACTCTCTAGAGTCCAAATTCATACCCATGTACAAATGGACAAAATCTCCACACCCAATGACCTTACCCTTCTCCATCTAATCGTTGATGCTCTCCTAAGGTATTTCCCATGCGAACTCCAGCTGGGGTTCGAATCCCATGAAATCTATAGATCACATTGATGGTCTTCCTTTTTCTAGAATTTCCATGTAGATATCAACAAGGCAGAGAAAAATGTAGTGTTACAATGTGATGTTGTAATCTGTGAATATTTTATTTGAACCCAATGCTAAACTAAAAATGAAAAAGAAAATAAATATTTATAATGAAAAATAAAAGAAATATTTATAATAAAATAATAATATATAAATTGCAATTGGGTTAAATGGTTTATTTTTAATAAGAATTTTTTATTTTTGTTTAATATGTTAAATTAAAAAGAAGAAGAAAAAGTTAAAAATGATATTGGGATGAGTGTAAACATTTTAAATATGGCCTCAATTAATAATAAAAATTTAAATTAATAAAAATAATAGAATTCAATTTGTTATATTTTAATTTTGTTATTAACTTGTGAATAAGCTTTGTTACAATACCATGGGCCAATACCATGACTTATCAATACTACAAGTCCAAAAACCATAACATATTCCACAACCAAAATATTTTATAACAATATGACAAGATTCTTAGCCGTGGATATTCACCCCCACATTATGGTAGATATTATTAACTTCTAAAAAATAGGCTTTGTTACAATACCATGGGTCAATACGATGGATTATCAATACGACATGCCCAAAAAACATAAATTATTTCACAATCAAAATATTTTATAACAATATGCCAAGATTGCTAACCACGGATATTAACTTTTAAATTGGCTTTGTTACAATACCATGGGCCAATACCATGGCTTATCAATACCACATGCCAAAAAACCATAACTTATTCCATAGTAAAAATATTTTATTTTAATTTAATTTTACAACAATTTTTAAATTGAAACTGAAAGGGAAAATGTTACAATTTGAGATATATCTAAACCCTCCTCTCACAAGCACTAAAAATATTCCCATAGAAATTAAATTAAGGGACTAATAAATTTAAGCTAAGATGGATCTATGTCAGTCTCTCTCTCTCTCTCTCTCTCTCTCTCTCTCTCAATATATATATATATATATATATATATATTAAATAAGCGACATAGGGATATATTAAATATAGGGCATGATTTTTTAAAGCTTTTCATTATTTTATTTTCTTTGACATGATTGATCCAAAATATAGGTTTAATATTTTACAACCAATTAAGTTTTCTTAATTTAGATAATTTATTAAACACAATATAATTTGATCAAATTTAAGAGAGAGTTGGGGAGGAGGCGGAGAGAGGGAGGGAGATAATGAAAAAGTTGGAGGGGAGAGAGAGAGAGAAAGAGAGAGTGATTGGGGGGAGAGAGTAAGGTGGGAGAGAGGGAGTGAGAGGAGAGAGAGAGAGAGAGAGAGAGAGATGGAGTTGGATTGGGAGAGAGAGGGAGGAAAGAACAAAGAAATAGAGAGATAGAGGTGGAGAGAGAGAGGAGTGAGAAAGGAGAGATGGAGAGAGGAGAGAGTAGAGGATGGAAGAGAAAGAAGAGCAGAGGATAGAGATAGGGAGAGAGATGGAGACAAAGATGGAGAAATAGAGGGGGGGTGATAGTGATAGAGTTTGATGGAAGAGAGAGAGAGAGTAGTTTTGGGGGAAGAGGTAGAGGGAGGTGGGAGATAAAGGATAGAGAGGAAGGAAGATAGAGATGTGGAGAGAGAGATAGAATTGGAGGGGGTAGGAAAGGGAGGGAATACGAAAAACATAGAGGGAGTGAGGTGGAGAGACATAGGGGTGGCAAGGGAGTCATGGATAGAGAGTGAGGGAGAGAGGAGAGTGGGAGAGAATAGAAAGAAGGATATAGATAGAGAGGGGGAGAAGAGGAAGAGAGAGATAGATAGAGAAGGGGAAGAGAGGGAGAGAGTGCGTGTGTATGTTTGGGGGGTGAGATAGAGAGAGGGAATGAGAAAGAGACACAAATAAAAATATAGATATTATATAGTATTATATAACCAACCTAGATCCATATTAACCCTATAACTATCAAGTGCCAAGAGGCATCCAATCTCTCGAGGTGCAAACATTCCTCAAGCTTTGCACTAGAAAAAAATTGCACCTCGAGAGATTGGATGCCTCTCAGTGCTTGATAGATCCAGGGTTAAGATGGATCTAGGTCGGTTAATATGAAATTAAAGTAGTTTTTATTTGATATTATAATCTTAAAATTAAAATTTGTCTTCAAATTAATTTCAAATTGGAACTAGATCCAATTAGATTCAATGAGTAGATTTTTTAAAATACATAAATATTTTTATTATTAATAAAATACATTTTTAAAATTACAAATTATTAGATATAAATAATGAAAATTTGGCTCACCTATACACCATGTGAGGATGAAGAAGTGTTTAAGGAAGGATAACCTTTCAACCAATCTTTAAGAGCCTTTCAATCCCCTGTCACTTGTAATATATTTCTTGACACAATTAAGATGATTAACATAAAAAACTTATTCATATTATTGTAGTACTTGTTAGGTAGTTGTATTTTTGTTCTTAGACTAAATTAGTCATTCATGTTAGTCATTTTTAGTTGTATTACTTATTATCTAGTCACATATTTTAACCCACGACTAAATAGTGATTTATGTTAGTCATTTTTAGTTCGATCACTTAAGATTGCTCATTTTTTGTAGTATTTCACCTGAAAAAGTTGTGGTAACTAACATTTTTAGTCACCTAGTCACTAATTTCTAATTTTATACACGTGAATAGTTAAAGATCATAATGGAATAAGAAAATTAGTGTAAGTAACTCCAATAATCCAATGGAAAATAGATATATAAATAATATATTTTATTAAACGACACCTGTGAAGGGAACAAATAATGTTACCAGGCCCCCTCTATGGGATGGGTTCTTGGTTATCCTCAACGTCTTCAGCTTTTGTAGAATCTCTATCCACTACAATGTGTAAAACCCAACAAACAAAATGTTTGAACTCAATGAGAACTCAAATGAAAAAGAATATGGTGTGCAACAATGATAATAATCAAAGCTACAATAGTGAGGTGCAACAATGAATATAATCAAAAGTGTGAGAATGAATGTTAACCTTCTATTATAAGTAATATTAGGCTATTCTCGAAAAGGGAAATAATAAATATATTAACCAATTCTAAATTAACCATTTTGGATATTTTTATTTTGTTGGTTGGGGAAAATGTATTTTAACTGGTTAATACTTATTTAGAATAATAAATAATAAATGATTATTTATTATCTCAGAAATATGGTAAAGGGATAATAACAAATAATGATTTTTTAGATTCCTAGGGGATTTAGTTCAAACTTGACAAGAATAATAACGATCAGTGATTAATTAATTTATTCTAAGAGAAAATAAATAATTATTTATTTTTTTTTATTTCTCATAATTAGGTCAAATATGTAAAGGAATATTAGTTAAACAATGGTTTAATTAATTATTCCTAGAAGATAATTAAATAAATAGTGATTTATTTAATTATTCTTCATGGATATAATAAGAAATGACTTAACAAATGTGGTTTATTAAGTAATTTCTTATAGTGAAAGCAATTTTACTATACTAAAATTGGCCTTACATGGTGTATTCCGGTCCATCTAGTAAATCATGGCTAGATGACCAATTTTTGGTGATAACAAATGAATGTTTTATAACATCACTCGATTTTAGACTCCAATATCTCTTCGAGATTACAAATTTGATCTTCAGCTCATAATCAAATATTCCAACTCAGTAATTTGCTGAGATAAAAAGTGACTATTTTGCGATGGACTTTTTGGGCAAATGAAGATGCACATTGAAAATACGATGCAGACCAAACAAAAGTAGTGTTCCGATTAGTTGTAGAACAAACCAAATTAGTTTTCCAAAATTCGGTCTGGATTGAGAGAAACACAAGGTTCTTTGAAGGGGATTTTCTTAGATTTGTTGTTGTGGCCATTTTAGAAATTCTCCCAATTACAATACCAGATTCCATTTGTTATAGCTAAATCATCATGGAGAGATCTTTCATATGTTGTCTTGTTTTTTGAGATTCTATAATCAATTCAAAATTGTAAGGGGAAATCATTTTGTAATCAACTTAGTTGTAATTTCCCTTTTCTCTCTATGTATTTAAATGAAAACAGAGATCAAAGAGGTGGGAAGGACAATTATTGAATTTGAGGCATAACTCAAATATGTATTGTATCTATTTCTATTTTTTTAATGAAAGGAGATATGAACAGAATTTCACAATTGTCTACTTGTAATCTGATCTAAATTATTTTTCAAGGCAGAAATGACTCTTAAGCAGTTGGGCCCACTACCTTAGATGAGGTGCCCCCCTTGAACATATACGTAGTTTAGTTGTGTGTTTATTTCTTGGAACTTAAATTTCCATTCATTAAAGTAAATTTCCTTTTTTTCAAGTAATTTGTTGGCTGCTACATCTTCTAGACTTGTTGTTTCCTACAATTTCTAGATTTGTATTAATTTACTACTCTAGATTAGCATTTGAATAATGTGGGTGTAATATGTTAAATTTCTATTTCAATAAGGTTTGGTTTAATTTAGTATTGATTCGAGTAGTGTGATTAACATAAATTTTTTTCTATAATTTATTTTGTGCTTTTTAAATTTAGTATTGTTATTCAAGTCTTATTTCTTGTTGAATGAGATAGATAACGTAGAACATGATCATGTAGAATGTGTTAGCAATTGGTAGTTTATTTCATATATTTTTCACACTGTTTTGAAACAAAAAAACGTTCCTCGGTTGATAATTAATGTATAGGTTATTAGTTGTTTTTTTACTAAGCAATTAATTTCCCCAACACTCACCCTCCTGAAAATCCTGGGATCTTAATATTTTTAGCTCCATAGAAATATCATCATGAGGTTGTCTATGCTCTAATACCTTATATCTTGTGGGATGTCCTCCCTCAAAATGGGCTCATTTTTCATTGGTACTAGCCATTGGCAACCCTTTTAGTGTTTCCAAGATTACTTCCAATGAGCACATTATAATGGCTAGCTTAGGTGTCAGAGGGGTTGGTGCTGACGACGTTCCTAGTGATGCTGACATTGGTGGTGGTAGTGATACCTAATGAGCTTCAGTACTGTAACAAGAATGTTGCAACTTCCAAGGCTACCGACTTTAATTATCAACCCGGGGTTCATACAAACTTAAGAGGTATAGACACTATATGTGCATCAAACAATGTGTCCTTCCTTTGTTGTCATGATGTAATAGAGTAAATGTACTAAAGTCAAATCCTAAACTAGTTGCAGAAAATGAAATGTTCGAAATGGAACCTTAACTTATTTCAAGAAAGAAAGTACTATGAAAGAGACTGAAATCAACTGATAAAACACACCGTTTTCTAACTAACTTCTAAGAGGATTTGCTTCAAAAGAATGCTAAGTTAACATGTATGCAATCCTACTATCCTAAGCATGTAGATTCAAAAAATCAAACATAACTACTGTGCATGTAAAGGATTGAAATAAATATGTTTTTTTCTTTTTATGGAAAAACAAGTATGAAAGCTAATATCTTTTAGTGATGTGGCAGGTGGCTTGGATATTATGGTGGAGGGGTGGAAGGCTTAGGAGACCCTTAGGTGACCTTGTGTGGCTTCCTGGAGGTCTTCCCTCAATTCAGCCTCAAAATAGGCCAATATAGGAAAATTTATAGGATGTACTAAAAACCTACAGGATCCCTTGAAAACCTACAAGATACAACCGAGAGAAAAAGGATGGATGTTTAAGGTGATTGAAAGCTTAAGGAAGGTTTTTGGTGGATGTAATGAGGAAAGGGAGTGCCTAGGACCGCTTCAGAACTCAAAACCAAAGTTGGGAGATGGATGGGTTTGCTCAAAAAGCTTGGAGAAGTTTCCTTGTGAAATGATGAAATTGGTGAGGGTTTAATGACCAAGAAAATCAAATCCAAATTTGATGGGACAATTTTTTTTATTAAATAGGATGTCTTAGGTCCCTATTCCAAGTGGAATCACTCAAAAATACCTCTGTTAACCCATGCAAAAAAATAAAAACAACATTACTAGTCGAAAATCTAGAAATTCAAGAACTAGTGAGCCAGTAAATATAAAACATTCCCAACCAAATCAAGTGCAAATGAAATGGAGTAATTTTTATTATGAACTAGAATGCTTTTGTGATCCAATGCAAGTGGAACCAACTTGATTGAAGTTTGTTAGAATTATCTAAAAAATAGCAGAAATTCATTATTCTTTGCTAAAAAGGAGGTCCAACAATCTAGATTTGGGAATAAGAAGACTAATCCAAGCATCTCAATGATTACTATGAACTTCCAAAGATTTTACAAGGATTAAATAATGCTTGTGATCTTGGAAAGAACTTACATCAACCATTTAACTCAATCTTACAACAAAAAATCACTAATACTAAATGCAAAAATAGAAAGAAATAAAAACAATAGATGCATGAGAATAAGCAGTGAAAAGAAGGAAAGAAAATGATATAAAAGGGCTCTAAGGTTCCTGGGATGGCTAATCCCAAGAAAAATCAGAGACCTATGGAAGAGAACAAGATTCAAAAGTTTAACATGAAACCAATCTTCATTATTTTCATCAATATAATTACATCCCTACAAGAAAATACAATGGAACTACAAAAATAGAAGCTCTCTCCACAATAACGCTAATGAAAAATATATCTAGAGGAAAATTCAACTTGGTACTTATACAAAATTATTAGGAATCATTCCCCATGAATTAGGAATACTTCCCCAGCAAAATCCCTTGATCAGTAGATCTAGTCCCCGATACTAGGAATCTGCATTAAATGGCAGGGAACACATTCCTAGCTTTTCTCAACCATTCCCTAGAGGAAAATTTGACTTGGTACTTATACAAAGTGATTAGGAATCATTCCCCATGAATGGAGGAAGCTTTCCCTGCCAAAATCCATTGATTAGTGGATCTGGTCCCTTGATTAGTGGAACACATTCCTAGATTTTCTCAATCATTGGAGTTCCATAATCTGTGCCATAATTCCATAATATCTTGTTGATTTATTATTTATTATTGATCCTCCTATAGTAGGGAACAAGTCCCTAAATTATCTCCTCCTCCAAATCTTCATAATATGCTCAATATTCTCATAATATTCAACAAAAATAAATAATATTAGGCACAAAGATCCAATTATTCATAAACCTTACTAATGAATATATTAAAGTTAAAAATAAATTATCTAATGCAAAGAGAGAGGTTTAATATGTTGAAGGATGGTTAGATGGACCTTAATTTGTGTTTAAATTATTGGCATGGGCCTTAATTTATGTCTAATTTAGAGGCCCATCAACAACATTGCCGATCAACCTTGTTGTTAACATGTCTCTACCATCGTAGCCTTTTCCTGGTTACAAAATATGATTATAAGTACCAAAGGTGCCACTTACTTTAGAAAATATAGCATTGCAAACTCAAGCTCGTATGCAGGTATAAGTTTTCTACTGCTATTAATTGTAGGCAAGTGTTACTGACACCAAGGTCAAAGAGGGTGGTATCATTACCTTCTTGTCCTAATTTTAAGGGTAATTTATTCTAATATGTAATAGTGTGTAACATTACTTATCTTACTATATCAGTATTTATAGTTCACAAAGGGTTGTTTATTAATAGTTTTAGGTCAATGTTTTTAAGTTTTTTTTTAACACCACCTAACACACCCCTTCTAATTATCATAGGTGTGGCAAGTATTACTGGCATTTTTCTATCCAATTTAATTAAACATCAACATATATCAAGATACATAATTTACTAATCAATTAAAACTTTTCATAATAGTTACTAATGTATTCAAAGATGTAATTATTTCATCAAGTGAGATGGGATATGGCTTTAAAGGAAAATTTGATGTTAATGAAATGAGTCGCACTCGTCTTAGTATAACAAATGGTTCCTAAGTGGTTTTATAGACTTATATATATGTATGGGTGCATAACTAGTGTTAATATATTGCATTGTACGCATATATGTGACCCTCCTAACTTTATAAC
Source organism: Pinus taeda (assembly GCA_000404065.3). Classification (NCBI taxonomy): domain Eukaryota; kingdom Viridiplantae; phylum Streptophyta; class Pinopsida; order Pinales; family Pinaceae; genus Pinus; species Pinus taeda. The sequence continues at coordinate 130,721 of APFE031163729.1, forward strand.
TAAATGTGTATACCTATAATTACAAAATTGTAAATAGTTATCATGACATGTTTCCACGTGTACATATTATTACATAAGTAATATAAAGGTGACCAATCACATCTACAAATAACCATTTAACGAAGGAAAAAATAAATAGTAGCTTTGACAACATATTTCCCATGCACACCTTAGCATACATGAGAGGCTTAAGCAAGAGATCATAATATGGCAAATGAAACTAAACATTGCTCCTACGGCACACAAGCTAGCACTATACAAACCACTATATACAAAAAGCAAGACATACATAAATTATATATCTATATACACATATAAATGCATAATCCAATATATAATCATTATTTACCTAACTCATCTTTTATATATATATATATAACAACTTGAATATATAAACAAATATAAGGTTGATGCATAAATACAATATTTTAAAGATACACATTATATAAATTATTTAATTAGGCTAATAATAATTATATTAATATTAACTGAGCCTATATGTATCATTACGATAACTAAATTTACATAACAGAAAAAGTGTATTTGAAATTGTATAAAAACAAATTTGGGTTAATAAAAAAAGCATCATTTAATTACATTATTGAATTAAATGGATATAACATTGATCACAAACCCCATCAATCAAAATTCTTACAAGCACACAATTACCTGTCACACTTTGCGCCACAAAAAACGACTCCTCAAGATGAAAATGTTCACCATCCAACCAATCCCAATACGAAAATAAACAAATGATGCCAAACTTTTTTTTAATATCTCATTGGTACGACTTTAATATTATAACCAACATAGACATATTTGCAAACACATACCAAATAACGCTGATCTTCAAAATTAATTGCCCAAGAGAAAAAAGTGGAAATATGATATTACAACAATAAGTGTTATGCCAAAGAGTTCATAGTTTTGAATAGGAGTTTAAGTGTGTGATAATGGGTACCTCAACGTGTAAATGTCGTTAAACATCCCACATGCGTAAACTGAAAATAAGTGATCATTTGAAAGGCAAGTATGACCAACAAAACAAGAGTTTTTCCACCTTCAAACAATACTCAAAATGTGAAATTAGTTTTTGTTGTTTAACACCACTAGAGTATGTTTCTTGGAAAACAAAATAAAAATATTAACAAGAAAGTTTGTGGCAGCTGATAATGAGATTCAAATTCAATCCTACATTTATTCCATAACTGAATTCTTTACCAAATTAATGATGAATGTCGTCAAAAATGTGGATGCATTTATGGGAAGTGAAACTTTCTCTATTTTTAAACTAGAAAATTGGATGATGCATTTATGGGGATTGAAACACTTGCTGTTTTTAAACCAGGAAATTCAATGCCATTAAGAATGTATTCAAATTATGGTTTATTCAGCATTAAAAAAATTTCGCATATGTGAATTATCTTATGTTATTACAATGCTAAACCACCATATTTGGGTTGGGTTGTTGTTACATTACAATTTAGGGTAGATTGTTCCAATGCAAAAAAAGAAACAAAATAGGTCTAAATTGTAGATAACAACAATGTGAGAAAAATACAACAAACAAGACCTTGTGGGTTGTTTGAGAAATTCCACAACATATGGCAATAAGTCAAAATTAAACAATCAAATACATACATTCATGTATGATATTGTACTCCACCACAAGATACTATTCGGTTAAAATTACATGGAATCGCTAGCAAGATGTTTATGTTGAAATTCAATGCCGATAGGGCATAACTTAAGACTAATGAATACAACACAAGTATCAAATCTGAAGATATCAAGCACATATATTTGGTCATAAATTATGTTGAGGTAAACTTGACATTATAACCTTAAAATATTAACTGCCTATTTGTCATAACTAAACTTTTAAAAGGAAATAAAACTTATCTACATGACAATCTATCAGATGTTTCAAGCCAACAAAATAACAGTCACAAATTAATCTCAAGGGGATTAAAAGACATTGAACAATAATAGATAGTAAAATTTGGATGCATGGTTCCTTGTAATATACAAAGTGAGGCTTCTCTTGCAAAAAAAACAACAACTAAACCATAAATCAAAATACTTAGCGTTAAGGGAAAACAAAGTTCTTAAGAGCCTAGAACAACTATCCTCTATTTTTTTTACTTTCTTTTAGTTTCCCTGCATGTACTTCTATCTCTCAGTTTTATGCCACATCAATAGTAACTAATGAAAAAGGTGTAAGATGGACACAAAAGAAGATGACAACGAGGAGAAAATTGCAATTACTGCACATTTTTTTAAGATATATTTTTTTAAAATATTTTAATCCAACAACACTTAAGGCTTCACACATAACTACAACACTTACTAAGGAACTGACGTTCTTCCTGTGGATTGGGCATATACAAATTTATCCTCGTGACTTAATTATTTAGAATTTCACTTATAACATTCTTGGTGACTTGCAACCCTGTTCAAATCCATTTAGGAAATCCTTGATAGGAAACACTCAAGAAGAGGCCTTTAAAAACATAAGAAACATTTCCAAGAAATCCTCTTTAGGAGATGTAGAACATTGTTTCTTACTGCTAAGATGATAAGTAGAAAGAAACAGAAGCCTGGAAGGGTTAAATCATCACAAGAATGGAACTGCATTTGGAGAATGTGACGGATCTAGCAAATTCCACACAACTAACAAGACTGAATGTCATGAGCCAAAATCCATAATTCATATCAATGTTAGATAAATTCAGGGTTTGATAAAAAAAAAATCAATTTACCATGCCCAAAACATATATATATCTATATATATATATATATATATATATATATATATATATATATATATATTAATATATATATATATATATATATATATATATATATATATATATATATATATAATATATAATATATATAGATATAGATAGATAGATAGATATAATAATTGCACTTATCTTACACTGCAACAACTAGAAAAAAAACTAAAGAAATCCAAACTTAAAGAATCAAGTGGAACAAAGAATAAGCTGAGGGGAAATATTATTTTTGAAAGGTTTTCATCCAAAGCCACCATCCAATACTTTGGCTTAACTTTTCCTATGTGTTTTCACACTAGGGTTTGCAGAGTAAACAAAATATGATGAGCCCCAAACTTAGTGTGCACAAGGATGAGAAGTGGAAAAAAAAATCTATGAAGACTGCCCGAGTCATGTTACAAATCCATCCAGATTCTAGATGATAGATGAGAGGCAGGTGCATATATAAAAAGAGAACCGAAGTACATGATCATAGTACAAGGTCTAAAAGTTTGAAACTAGCTCAGATAACATGTGTAAGGTCCTTTAAATACATTTCAATCATAGAAACAAATTTTACGTATAATTTACTAAATTAAATGCTTGTATCTACGTGGTTGTTCCGTGTGATGTTGATCCTTGACTTTCGTTGCCTCGAGTCTTCTTATTTCATTACCAAAACAACCAATTCCTCCTTGCCTATTTGGGATCAACCTCTTTGGTTCCTAGACTTAGAGGACTTCAAGGTCAAAGTATTATGGCCCTCGCGCCCAAAACTCAAAGAATAGTGCCCAATATTCCAATTTTTTAATTCAAATTCTAGCCCCAAGCTCATCCCTCATACTAGCTCCATCTTAATTTCACACAACTCTCCTTCTTTCTCCTCCCCACAACCAAAACAAAAGAAAATTTTTCCCTGGTCTTCAACCCCCTCACTTACATATATTTGAGAGGTTTCTACCCTCTTCCGTAACCTCCACACCACCTCTCTAGTAAAAAAATGTTTAACTCTGTTGGCTACCTCCCACATGATAGCACAATGATTTTTTAGGACTTCCTTAGGCAGTCATCTACCCTTTGGGTTTTAAAATATTCACAACCATTCATTGATCGCCCCTTTGAATGTTTAAAATATTTAAAATGTTTATGACCATTAAACCATCCACCCTTTGGATATTTAGGATATTTAAAATATTTACGACTATTAAATATTGGTTTGATTGATTGACTCAATTATCAAATGGTTTATTAATTAATTATTTTCTTTAAATGACTTATTTAAATAATTAGTTTATAATTAGGTTTTTTAATTAATAAGTTTATTAAATGAATACTAGTTAGGCATTTGATTTAATATTAATTTATTTTCCTATGTTTAGATATTCTTCATAATTAATTAGTATGTATACTAGTGAAGTGCTTGTGATGCATGCATATGTAGCTATCATATGAATCCTCATATGTCTGTTAATAATCAAATTTTGTTCATAATTGTAGATAAGTCACTACAGACATGCATCTATGAACTATTTCATATTTTACATTTTTATCATTCCTACACTATTATACATCAACTTATGGAAACTTCTAAAACATTGAATAAGTTATTAAACTAGCAATAGTTAGGTTAAGAGTTACCCTCATCTTTATGGCTGCATTACTTAGTTAAAAATATTTACGATTTTGCTAGACTGCTCTAGAGAATCTGGTTGACATCCTTCTTGTTTATCCTGCTGCGTAAACTCCAATCAATCTTTAAATATAGGAGTTGTAAACAAAAAATATTTCAACCAATAAAAATATCAACATCATTGACACTTTTGGGTACTCTTAGCTTATTTTCTTTTGTGAAGATGTTATAGAGTAGGCTAACTTAAAGAAACCTTCCATGAATTTATGATAGTAACCTTTAATCCCCATAAGGATTTGAGGTCTACTACATCTTCAAAGTACATTCCAATCAAGGATTGCTTTGACCTTTTTAATTTCCATTGCAATCCATTCATTATCATTTATCTATTCCAATTACTAATCTAGATTCTGACATTTATTGACTTTGGTGTAAAATGTTTTTTTTTTTTTTTTTTTTTTTTTTTTTTTTTATGTATTTGAATAAAACGAAATACCATCATCATTGTCATTTTTAGTTTTATAGTCTCAAGATTCTTTACTCACTTCATAATTTTGAGACTAATTTTTGTCTCAATCATGAAGTATTGTGATGTTCTATCCTTGCTTACCAACATTCTAATGCTTTGAATCAAGAATTTTAACCAATATTTTTTTGCAACACATAATTAACTTGTTTCTCATTTCTTTTCCTTTAAAAATCTCACTGGCCATGCTCTATGCCACAATTATTAGCTTATTTAGGTGTGGCTATACCAGAAATTGATGCAGGAGCATCAAGACCATCCTCATTTGTAAATATGGAATAAAAAGGGGGTGTGATAAAATTTAAATATTTTGTTATTTTTAATAAAATAGGAAGTGAGATTATGTAAATATTGCTTTTCTAAATAAAAAGATATGGGAGAAATAGTTTAGGGAAAAATCTGGGATAGAATTTTTATGTTTTTCAGTTAAAATTAGCATAAAAAATAGGGAATAAAGCTTCAAGCTTTAAATCAGTATGTAAAAAGAAAAAGCCTGCTTTTCTACCGGATAAGGACCGAGAAGGCCTATCCATTATTATATGTAAATAAAGTGACAGCAAGCTCTCAGAAGGTGGAGGAGGAGAGGGGCGTGCCAGAAGAAGTATTATTATTATGAATCATCGAATTCCTTTTAAAACTAGATGCATGCATCCAATAATTTAATTGACTGTGGATTAAAGGCCTCTTGGGCGGTAGAATTTCATTGTTATCTCCGCTTAATGTTTTATTGATTAGTGAGGCAGTTTGGGTTCATTTCTTTTGTTTTGAAAACATATTGTTACCGCACTGTAATTTCATTTATTACAGTTAGAGAAAAACGCTAATGTAATTGGCTGGGGATACGTATTTACATAAGTCAACATTGAAGCGAGTTAATTCAATATTAGAATGCGTATATGGATTCGTTGTTACCATGCATGTAAATTTTATTGGCATGCACATACTGTTTGAGGTATTTTGAGAAGGTTGCATTCGTTGTTACCATGCATGTAAATTTTATTGGCATGCACATACTGTTTGAGGTATTTTGAGAACGCTGCATAACCGTTTGTGTGCATTTGGTCCATTATGCGTATCATGGAATACAACCCGAATTGCAGGAATTAAATTCGAAGTCAAACCTTCTCCGTCCGCAAATATTGAGTGTATTCTACATTTAACTGTGCGGAGGGCGGAGCTATATGCGCTGACCTGGTTTAGTTTGACAGTCATGGAGCTGTATGTATTCAATACACTGGGTGATTAAGACAAAATCAAAGGTCAAGAACCTTCTCTTGTTGGCGAATGGTGCATAAAATTTATTTGCTTAAAGGAAAGGTCGAATTCCCTTCTCTGAGTGGTACGAATACCCATTCAGTAGCTCGTTTTATTATTCGAAGGTACCATTTTTAGTGTCCGAGGTAATTTGAGTCGGAGGCACGAGATTCTTATCGGAGAAAATATTTTATTGTGTTGTTGAAGATAGTTTCCTCAGTGATAATGATAGGGACTAAATTTGCACGGTATTAAAATTTATATTCTGAAATGCATGTGGATGTGCAGGATAGAGGAAGATTCTAGGTTTTGCGGGTTGAGGCCTGCATCAGAAATCCACATCGCATAATCACATACTTTGAAATTCAAGAAATGAAAGGTATAAGAAAAACGATATTTGTGATTTCTTAATTAAGGGGATCAAAATTATTTCCCTTGAAATTCCGAGAAGTTCTAAAATGTCAGAAAAAATTAAAAGTTTCAAATGGTTTCAGATGGTATTAGTTCTTACTACAATTTCTATTCCAGTGGTTCTTACCAGGATTCTTAACTATTCTACAATTGTAGTAGGTTTCTTGTGGTTGCACTCACAAGGAGAAGCTACAGTTAAGAATATTTCTTAATTCATTACTTCTTCCACAGGTATTATCATTCATGAAAACCAAGGCATACTCATGGTAGTTTATTTACAACCATTTTCTATAACATTTAGCATAATCATACATGAGTTTTATTTTATTTCCTTAATATATATGTCCTACATTTCTAAATAGGTTGTAACAAATATTAGAATTGAGTATGCCTAGACAAACTCTTTTTGAGTCCATCATATTTTTTGTGATATATTTTATTTTGTGTAATACAAGGTCCTCAACCCTTGTTCTAATCATGTATTCTACGGGTATATGCCAACCTTAAAACTACACTATATACACTTTATTTTGTAGATATACTTTATGTTTTCCTTAAATTCAATCATAAATCTCAGACCAAGTTATTTATAGTGACAATTTCCAAACCTTCTTAATATATATGATGTGATTGTTCTTTTAACTAAACTCTTAAGTATATAAGCATGTAATATTGTAAATCATTCTAGTTCCATAGTTGTTCTAAAAAATCTTTCATCTGAGATATACATACTTAATTATGCTAATTGTTATATTATCTATGTTTTATTTTAGAAACTCCCTATGTTTCATAGAATTATTGTAAGCTCTATCCCTTTGTGGCTTACTTCCTATCACTCCTTAGTCATGAACATACAATATTACTCTTACATTGGAGTCATTAAATTTTTATTTTACCAATAAATATTTCCTTCATCCTTATGATTTCCTTATCTCTTTCCTCTCTCTAAACCATTTGTTCAAAGTCTAGCGCATGGGTTCCCTTCTAAATAAGTTTTGCACAAAGAGGTAGTCATGTACCCATAAATTTCTATAACTTCTCTCCAAGAGTATTTAGTGTAAAAATTGGGTATTGCATATTTTAATACAAATATTACCTTCTTAATTTTGTTTATTTTCCTACCTCCCTTCTAGGAATACTATAGTAGATATCTAATATAGGACATTTATGCATATCATTCCTATAAGTTATCTACCAAAAGTAGTTATGTTATAGTTAAGAATATCTTACAACATTAATGGTACATTCATATGGCTATCCTTGTTGGAAATGTTCTCACTATTGGGGGGGTGTAGAGTTAGTTGTGACAATGTTTATTAACTTTTCCAATTACTGAATCACAACATACATTAACCCATTAGTAGATCATATTACATAACAAAAACACATGAGATCCATACAAACTACCAAAAAAATGCACACAAGAGGACATAATATATTTCTATGGAAAACCCCCTCTGGGTCAAAAACCACCTTTTTTGTTGCTACACTGCTCAAATATTTTTATTATTCATCAAGAAATTCAATTACATAGAATATACAAATGAATAATATATGTTTGGAACTTTGTTTTCCAACTCATGACTCTACATACACTCATCTAATCAGCTGGAATCCATCATGACCAATGAGCCTCACCCAACCCCCAATGGAATCATGAAGAAATATGTTCTCTGTACTGAATTTATCGGAGCCCCCACTCTTATATGTTACCCTCATTTCATGATTATTTCATATTGGAGAAAATATGAACTGCTCAACTAGAACAACACAACAACAGTCATGTCAAAGCATAAAATCCAAACTTCTCAACACAATACTAGCACAACCTCAATCACTAAATGATATCCTCCACAACAATTTCACTACAAAAACCAATCTATCACAATCATATAAGCAACATATATAAACTCAAATAAAAATTTTCCCCTGACATCACAAATACATTAGCAAAATCCTTATAAACTTTGTCACTTTTATTCTGCATACAAATATTCTTAAGCCATGAGTACTTTTGTTTTTGCTACTGTTACAGCTCCATGCACACTCTATTATATAAAAATCACACTCCTCACCACTGGCTCTCCAAAAACACTATGATAACTTTCACACTCAAGAGAACCAACGCTTCGTTATTTCTCTTCCCTGATTATATAATTTTGTGAAGTGTTTAAATCAATAATTACAATTTTGTAGTGGAGCTCAGTTCATATGTTGGAGGTGATCTAGATATTTACTCCTTGACTAAATCTAACCATTAATACCATTGAATGAGGAGATTCTTTCCATTTTAATAATCTTTTAGAAGTTGGATGAATGTCCCCAGCCTTTTTCATAAAAGTCTTGAACAAGTCTCCTCGGAAAACACTTAATTCACTCAAGATGTGCAAGGAATCCAAAGTTATTTCTAGTTCAAGACATAACCACACCTACATAACTATTGAATCTTAGTTGCCCTACATGCATAAGCATGTCTCCCAACAGTTGGAGCGCTTCAACCACATGCATAGGCTTAACTCCATGCAACTGAAATAGGGGATGGGAAAATGAAAACTTCCTTAGCTCAGATCCTGGACAAACTTTCTCCACTTCTTGACATACCCCTATAAGACCTCAAGGACCCTTTGTAACCATTTCAACACTCTAGCAAACTACTGTCACAACTCCAACATCATCACAAGTCAAACTAGGTTGAATTGAATTCCAACCAACAACTGTGCTAACATCTAAGACATCAAATTGCTCCACAACTTCTCCAACACATGCAAAACCTTCAAATCATCAATGATAAGCCCTATAAATCCTTGTAACTAGTCATACTGGCCAAAAACCATCCATACACTCATCTAACATAATACATCCCAACAAGCATGACTTGACATTCTTCAATCACTGTCAACTAGGTGTAACAACTCCACAACTTGCCAATTCATCCACACATAAACCAAGTACCATTTCTTGCAACCAATTACCAAGCCAAGTTCCTATACTAATCAAACATTTTCATACACAAAAATCTATAACACCTGCTACCAACAACTCATATGCTACTAGGTTGACATCCATGATACCAGCAACACACTAATGTTACCAGGTTGACATCAATGCCAACCAACAATTGAACCATAAGGCCAACAATCTCCCCCTTTGTAATTGATAGCAACCCTAATTAAACCATCCAACTTACCTCTAAAAAACTAAAACTCTTCACTCACTCCTTGTTTGACATTAACGGAAAAGGGATGAGTGCATCAAAGGTAACCATAGCTAAATAAATAATACACCCCTATGACACTAGCTAGATCTGATCATAATGAAACAAAAAATAACATCCTCTTTCATTCCTCATGGTATCATGACAACAATCAATAACAAAAATAACTCTTTCTAATGCTCTCTCTCTTAAAGTAGTAAGAAAAAAGTCTCCATGAACACCACTCTCATCCAACAACAATATAATGTGAGTAGCAACATTCTCTCCAAATTCAATGAGTAGCAGTAAAAATATTCTAATAAAAACAAAACAACAATAAATACATGAACATGGCTATCCATACTCCCACAAGAAGTAACACATCTAATCAACAAGAATACATTAGACATACTCTCCTTGAGCATCATCATCATCATCTTGTAATCAAAGTCTTCTTGCTAAAGGGTTCACCTCATGGACCATGAAGACTGAATTCACATAACATGACTCATATGCAATGCAATACATGAATGGAATAACAACATCCATCAATCCACATGCATGGTTGGTCCATACCTCATCAATGCATACAAAACGCTAGAAATATCTCTTCATCACAACATCGACCATTGATATCTAATATAATGTAAGTATATGGTTATATAATGTGATACAAATATGTACAATGATTACAACCCAAACATGGTTGCAACATATTGTAACAACAAAAACTTGACATGAATCATAACACTTCCTATCACTAATTCATGACAACATGGACCCAAAGACTTAAACACTTGATTACAAGGCTTCATAAACATGATACATGGTTACAAATGATCAAGTACAATATGAAACATTTGGCTACTCAAAACTTTGAATGCATGACCAAAAATCACACCTATTTACAATACATGCTCAATAAAACTTCTTGTCTAGCACTACAAGCATTTATATCAACAAAAAATGATGAATGGCCAGCAATATGTAAATACCATTATGCATACAACCATCCACTTGCATATAATATATCCATCTACATCAAGGCACTATCTTCTAGCAGTAAATGTTGTGATAACAACATTAACCAATCAACATAAAATATATGATAATGAGAAGCAATATCATATATCCATGACAACAACTAAGCAACATAAAAATCCAATCTGTAGCAGCAACATCTAACACATACGCTCATAATGGCAAGAGATATCTCATGAACTTGGGGCAACAACATATGACCATCATCTCACATCATCCAATATGCACAAACCAACACATCTTTATGATAGTAGCAATAAAGTAATATTTGCAACGAGGAACCATAAGCACTTATCCCCATATCACAAGTCAAAAAATATCTCTCCATATTTCCCAAGTATTTCCCAATGCACTATCATAGAAGAAGTGATAATTGGAAAGCCAACATATCTATATAGTAGCAACAACAAGCCTGTCCAATAATATATGCACCATTTGCAACAACAACCAACCATCCTCTGATAGTAGTATAAAACATGCTAGCATATCTCACATTACAAGAAAACCCAAATAATATCACCATTCTTGTGACTAACAACTTAAGCCTCAAACTATTATGGTAGCAAATCATGGATCCGTGAAGTAGCAAATCATCCAACCAGAATCATGAACATATCATATCACCATGAATATTAGTAACCACTAGACCACAATCATAATTCCAACATTAAGTAGCAAATAATCTTCAACTTGGAGCAACACTATACTTTGTAGCATAATATGTATCAATAATAATAGTAGCAGTTAACATACTTCCTCAAACATAAAGAGACCTAGCAATAGAAATGCGAACATAGTGATAGAAATTATTTTATTCAAGATGCCAATCATATATAGGTGAGAAACCATGCAAATACTATGGACAATGAATAATAACAAAAAAAATTGGAGGCAAGAACATAGCATCATATTCATCCAATAAAGACTTAGAAACAACAGCCATAGTCCTTCCATGCATGAGCAATAACCAAGTTTACCACACAAGCCATAGTGATGACATAAAAAACAACACCATATAGCTTTTGAAGTCACAAAGTTGTAGCTCATAAATCTGAAGTAATAGTAGGAATATAAAACCAATGATGTAGTGGTGGGATAAATATATATATATATATATATATATATATATATATATATATATATAGATATAATATATAATATATATATATATATATATATATATATATATATAATATATATATATTTATATATATTATATATATATATATATATAATAGATATATATAATATATATATATATATATATCACTTCAACTTCTCCTCGTATGCATCATATAAAAAATTAAACTTGTGGCCATTCTCACCACCATCATAAAGGTTTCTAGAGCAACAACACACACATGACACTCTCTCTTCACTAGTAGCAAACAAAACTTGCTCATTTAATGGTAATAACACAAAATCAATTCAACAACCATCAATATGAAGGTAAGAAACTGCATATTAATTGACACAAAATCCATGAAGAACCATGTTATTCATGCAACCTCAAAACACACAATCCTCAATCTCTAATAGCTCCTACAATGGTCAATGTTAGATAAATGTAAAGCATGAGAAACCTTCAACCACTCACCTTTTCTTTCCATGCTAACATAGAGCCATAATTCCATGAATAAGCCACTAAAAACTTGAAGCATGTGAGATGCTCCCCCTCCACATGTGTCATCTCTAAATAATCTCCTACAACGACAACTGTCAGTGCTACAAAATCATGATAATCAAAATATTTATGCAACCTATTTAATATGGCGTCACCTCTAATGATCTATATTCAACCCAAAATGTGGCCATATTCTCCCCTTGAGACCATGTAGGCCTCAATTTTTAGTGGGAGTGCTTTGCTGCTCATTTATCCTCAAAATCTTGTGAGGCTATTTTGTGGCATGTGAATCTTCTTCTATTCTCTTGTCTTTTTGCAGAACATAATGTTCTTTCTTAAATTCCTGTGGATTTCTAGCTCTCTACACCTCATCTTTTCTCCTCCAAACTTTCTTTGTATTTAATGGCTGGGTTGCACTAATTATAGGCCATGATCTACTAGATCTGCATGCTAATTCCTTTTGTCCAAGGTTACCACACTTGAAGCATTTAACATTAGTAAAAACTCTAACTTGGTTTGCATTCCTCAACATCAATCATTGTTTCTTTGAAAAGTATTTGCATTTCATTGCTCTATGTTCAAAACTATTGCAAGAAAATAAATAACCATAAAATAAACCTTGATAGCTTTTATTGCAGATTCAAGGACCATAAAATTTTGATTGTGTCCTTTCTTGCTTGAAGTGTTGCATGTAGTGGCTATGATTTGCATGTGTTTGTTTCTGCTAATAACATATTTTATTTCTTGATTTCCTTTGTTGATGTTGCTTCCTTGGAATTTCCTTGACTTTATTGGCTATGGAATTATGATATTCTACAATATGGATGTACTATACTTTCTCCTTTTCCTTCATATATTGTGGTTCTCCTTCAAAACCCAATCCGGTTTTGATAAGAGGAAACCTTTGACTGATAAGAATCTCCTCCAAAATTTCGGTTCTTTTCTCCAACTTTTGATGATGAGATAATTGATTGTTGGCTTTCTCTAATTCACATCTAAAGAAGGCTAGTTTTGCTTCTAACCTTGCACAATAGACTTCCCAATATTGTGGTTGATTTGACAATATCTCATTTTCCTTATTGACTTCTTTATGATGACTCTTTAGATCAATGATTTGCATGTCATTACTCTCATGGTTTCTCTCACTATATCCTTGAGATAATTCTGGATCTACAATTGTTATGAGCGTGGATTCTTTTGTAAAATTCTTCTTCTCTTCAAGAATGTAGTGAGGTTCTTCAACAACTTCTGAAATTTGAAACCCTTCTCTTCCATACATACTTTTCAAGTTGTCCATAATTTATTTTGTAGTCTTGAAACAACTCACTTTAGTTACATCATGATCTGATAGGGTCTTCAAAATGATATTCTTTGCTTCCTCTTTGAATTCATCATATGTATTATATTCTAATGTGAGAAAAACATTCTCATCAACATCAATGAAGTATGCTTCCAATCTCACCTTCCATAGTGCATAATTTGATCCACGAAGAATAAGAACTCTATCTGCAAAAAAATCTCCTTGAATTCCCATGATGTACCTTCCATCAGTGAAGCTACAACAAAGGAACCTGCTTTGATACCAATTGTTGGAAATGTGCTCACTACTGAGAGGGGGGTGAATCAATAGTGATTGTGTTTATTAAATTTTAAGCCCTTTTCTAATAACTGAATCACAACATACATTAACCCATTATTATATCTAATCACATAAGAAAAATCATGCGAGATCCATACAAACAACCGATTAAACACGCACAAGAGGACATGCAATATTTCGGGTGGATAACCCCCTCTAGGTCAAAAAACCAACCTTGTTGATACTGCGCTACTCAAATAATTTTATTATTCATCAAGTATTTCAATTACATAGAATATACAAATGGATACTATAAGTTTTGATTTTTTATCTTCAACTCACGACTCTAAAAACATTCATCTGATCCGTTGGAAACCACCATGACCAATGAGCCTCACCCAACACCCATTGCATTACTGAAAAAAATTGTTTTTTGTACTGAATTTTCGAGAACCCCACTCCACTCTTCTATGTGACCCCCGTTTCATAAATATTTCATAATGGAGCCAATATGAAATTCTCAACTACAACAACACAACAATAATCACATCAAAGCACATAATTAAAACTTATTAACTCTACACTAGCACAACCTCAATCATTAAATCATATACTCCACAGAAATTTCACTGCAAACACCAATCTATCACAATCATATCAACAACATATATAGACTCAAATAAAATTCTTCCCCTGCAATCACAAATACATTAGCAAACTCCTTAGAAACCTTGTCACTTTTCTTCTTCATACAAATAGTCTGAAGCCATGAGTACTTATGTCTTTGCTACTGATGTCACTCCATGCACACTCTATTACAACAAATTAACTCTCCTCACCATTGGCTCTGCCAAAGCACCATGATAACTTTCTCACTCAAGAGAACCAAAACTTCTTTGTTTCCCTTCCTCTATTATATAATATTATGAAGTAGTTAAATCAATAATTGCAATTATGTAGTGGAGCTATGTTCATATGTTGGAAGTGATCCAGACCTTTGCTCCTTGACTAAATCTAGCCACTAATACCATTGAATAAGGATATTATTTCCATTTTAATCATCTTCTAGAAGTTGTATGAACTTTACAAGCCTTTTTCATAAAAGTACTAAATAAGTCTCACTAAAAAACACTTAATTCACTCAAGATGTGCCCAGATTCTAGAGCAATTTCTAGTTCAAGCCATAATCGCACCCAAAAAAATGTTGAATCTTGGTTGCAGTTGCATGATAAACATGTCTCCTAGTTGTTGGAGCCCTTCAACCACATGAACATGCTTAAATCCATGTAATTGAAATAGGGGATGGGAAATTTCAAACCTCCTTAGCTCAAATCCTGCCCAAAATTTCTCCACCACTCGGAATACCTATGTAAGAGTTTAGGGACCCTCTATAACCACTCTAACACTCTAGAAAACCACTATCACAACTCCAACATTGTCACAAGTAAAATTATGTTATCTTGAATGTAAACCAACAACTATATTAACCTTTGAACCATAAAACTATTGCACAATTTCTCCAACACCTGCAAAACCTTCATATCATTAATTATAAGCCCTGCAAAGCCTTGCAACTGATTATACTGGAAAAAAACCACACACACACTCATATGACATAATACATCCAAACAAATGTGACTTGGTAGTCTTCAATCATGATCAACCAGGTGTAACAACTCCATGACTTGCTAAAGAATCCACACGCAAACCAAGTAACATCTCCTGCAACTAATGACCAAGCTAGGTACATATACCAATAAAAAACATGCATACAAAAACATTTGCGACACCTACTACTAGAAACTCATGCTATGAAGTTGACATCAATGCTAACGAACAACAAACCAATGCTACCAAGTTGACATCAATGACAACCAACGATTGAGCCATAATGTCAACAACCCTTGTAGATTAAACTTCACATAATACACAACATCCACAACTCCATCAACATATACAACATCCGACAACACGAACACGTTACCAACATACGAGTAATTTTAGTATTTTTAAGAATAATTTCATATATAAATATTCTATCTTATGTCTTGAACATACCCCTATTCTATTACCAACTTTTTAATAGAGTAAGGTATGTAGTTCTACATTTTTTTTTTACCTTACACATATATACCTGTATGTATTTCTTGGCTTAGCTGTGTCATCATTTTTTCTTGATTCCATAGATTATTAGCTTCTTTGTCTTCTCTATATATAAACAACCATGGAATAGAGTTCATTAGTAATAGCATGTATTTCCATTCATTTGATTTATCAGAAAACAACTTACTCTCCTGGATGTTGAACATACCTATTCTTATAGATAAGGGTATTTTGGCAACCATCACATAGTATTTTTACAAAAATAATCCACTGAATAAAATCATATCAATTACAAATAGTACAATAACCTTTTACTTGTCTCCACCCTTACTATGTATCACAAAACATTCTTTTTGGTCCTCATAATGTAATTAACATTTAGTAGGTTCAATTCTAGTTTTCATCCACTCATAGGTCTTAGTGTTTAACCTAAAAATTTGATACAAAATGTAAATTAGCTCAAAATTAACACTCAATAACTTCAACAATTTTTTAATTTTATTTGATTTTATTTTCTACTAAACATTATCATAATTGTGGATACATATTCTTCCATTTAAGCTCTACATAAATATAATTTATACAATGCTTACATGTATCCATTGATGCTTGGTTACTCCAATTTTAAACCCTTATAGCTTCTTCCTAAGTTAACACTTCTCCTTGGCTCTAAGGTATACTTGTTATGTTGGGTTATATTTATTTATATAAATAAATATTTAAAACGTTAGGGGGACACCTTGGTCCCCCCCATTTCCACATAAAATGTAAGGGTGATATGGTAGTTAGGCACATTGCCTAATGAAACTTTAATCGATTTTGATTAAAAAGGTTTTACAAGAACCCACATCTAAGTTCTTGATGGGGAATACACTTACCAACACACTATACGATAAATTGTATGTAATTTTTTTTTTATTGTTTAACCTTATAGATATGAGCCACATGACTTGGTGTATGTCACCTATCATTTGCGAAAACACTTGGTTAGCCCACATGATGGGCTACATGATTCATGGATCAGATGCTATCTTCTTGATCTGATGGTGGGGATTAAGCAGTGGTAGCCAGGGTTGCTACCCCAACCACTTTTCTCACTTTTCCATTTTCATTGTCGGAGTTTCCATGGTTAGGGGCTCTGTAATCTTTGGACAATGTTTTTGTTCCTTAGTTTGACACACCCATGGCCTTTAGTTTCTTTCATAGCTCCAACCTGAGTGCTTAGGGACATTTTCCCCCTTTGTCGTAGGCCATTTTTTTTGTATATGATGTCGGTTGTTTTGTAGAGGCTCTACCACTTAAATTCTTGGTGTATGACAAGGAAATACAACTAGATGGCCATACCTTGGTCTCACCCAGTTATTAAAATTTGTTTATTCTTTGAACGATTTTCTAACTAGTACCTCGGTATGCAGTTTGAGGGACTATAAAAGGACTCATACATTATTCCTCCATATCTTTGAGGTATCCTCAAGATGAGTAAGGAATATCCTCAACTATTTGCTACATTTTCACCCCATAATGTCATTCTTTTCTAGTTCTAGTCTCAACCTTATTCATTGTCGCAAAGGTAAGTTCAAGTTTTCCTCAAAGAGGATTTTTCATTGTTATTCCTTTAAGTTTCTAGAAAGGGTTTTGTTTTTCGTACCGCCTCAACTCTTTTCCATATGTTTTTGAGCAACGTAAGAACATTGTTCATATTTCTAGTTAGGGTTTCATCAACAACACTTATAGATAAATTATCTCCACTCAATGCTTGAGTGTTTGTGGTTCTCCTTACCCATGCTTGGTTATTTAGAATCCTTTCCCGCTATTGAGATAATTATCTCTATTTTACATATTTTGTCTTGTTTATGGAAACCCTCAATTCAATTTTATTTATTCTAATTTTTTTGTGTTTATATTATAAACCCCCCGATGGTATTCTAGAGTCTAACCTTTCTCTAGTACCATTGGCTACATGTGTTTACCAAAATTAGAATTTTAGCAGGGATTTTATTTATAGTCTTCTTTCGTCCTAGTTATAATAGTGTGCTCTAAACTCCTTTTCTACAACTATTGGAGGCTTTTATGGGATGAAGAGATCATACTTTAGGTAATTTTGTTTGGTCTATTATCCTTTCCTTTCTTTCCCACCATTAGGGTTATATATATAATTATTGTTTTATTGGGCTTTCTCTCTGCTTGTTGCAGGTTAGTACCCATTCTATCTAGGATTTTTAGGACCCAATATTTTAGCTCAGACATATTTCAGGTATTTAGAGTTATTAAACCTTACTTCTCCTTCTATGTAGGCTATTTTTTTGTTCAAAATGGCTTTCTCTTGGGCTTAGAATAGGTGTAGTTGTACTTGGCTTAGTTTACTTTCCCTTGTTTTCCTAGGTTAATAATTCAAGACTTCAATACAGAGATTAGAACTTCCTAGCTTTCACACTGAACTCTTACCTACAGATTGTATAGAATAAATTATATTGTTTATCTATCTTTATTGTACATGATTTTATTAATTTTCGGAAAATGAGGTTTTTAATTGCAACTTTTGTACCATTACAAAACCTTGGAGGCTACCAATATTGAAATATCATGTTTATTTTACTAGACATAACTTCCTGTATAACCATATTCTTTCCTAAAATCTATGGGCATATATATGTATATAAATTCCAATTTTAGTAGTTAGTTTTTAACACCATTTCATAAAGAAATGTCTTCCATAAAAGCATGAAAAGTTTACAAGTTTCATTATTTTGTTTCTATTAAGAAGATAAATATTATTTTCACTTTGATTATTTTCCTTGGGTTATTTTCATTTTAATTATTTTCCTTATAATGTTGACATTCCTGTGATTATATGCATACACGCTTTAGGACTTACACAACCAAGTTTGATTCTTTTATTAAAAAAAATATACTTTTAATGCTTAAATCTACTTTTGTTTACTTCATGTACACTTATTAAGCCGATAACAATGTTCACTATACACAATCGTGTTGATTGTTATACTTTCATTCTTCTATTATTTTATATCTATTTTTTTCAATAAATCTTTAATTTTTGGTATTGTAATAGAGAATCATTACTATGCCCTTGCACTTATCTTTTCTCATGCATTTTATGCCCTTGAACTTATCTTTTCTCATGAATTTTATTTAAATATTTATAGATATCACACTATACTTCCTAACTAGACCTTTCCCAATTAACTTAGTTGTCTTTGAAAAAGATCTCTGATGCATGGAAAGTTATATGTAAGACTCTGGGACTCGGGATTCTGCATCCACTCTTCACAAAGATCTTTCCTTTTTCGCTTGAGAAAGGACTGCATTATTTAAGGGCTAGCACAAAGCTACTCTACTACTTAAGCTAATCCTACTTCTTCTTTACTCAATAGTGATTGAGAAATTATTTGTTATTTTTTTTCAAATTACTAAATAGATCAAAATACATAATAGAGAATTTTTACATAGCAGGAAAAATATTAAGCCAGACATCCATTTTCGATATCTCTATAAATAAAATAAAAGTAAAAAAATTGAATACAATAATTAGATTACTTATTTGAATATTTAAATATAATAAAACAATCATGCTCCTCCCGACCAACGAACTTCTACTTAGGTTAATTCCCTCCCGATCCTACGCTATCCTCTATCAGGGAATCAAATGTCACCACAGGTCCACCAAGTTATTAAAGTTCATAATAATAATAATAATAATAATAAAATATTTACTTAACTTACTATATTACCCATAAATCAAATTTAACATTATGAAATTACTCATTGCAATAATTCGTATGAAAAAATCTTATTATGCTTTGACATTTTGTTATATATTAAATACAATCAGGCATTAATAAAATGACATAAATGAACTAGATGTTAAATCACATTCTAGAGGGTTTATTGTCGAACCCAGTCCACCTGTCTTCACGAATGTCATATCAGGTTTTGCATTATGACCTTCGTCTCTTCATATCTCAATTTTTAATGAACCTTATACTATTCAAATACAACACTCTTGGTAATTTGTTCAGACCTCTGAGCTGTATTTATTTCGTGCTATTTAGCGACAGATTTCTTGGCCTAGGTGGAGGTACTTCTTGACTAGAGATTTTATTGTAGTATTGCTCCATCTGAGGCTTTAGGATTCCCTCCAAATCGATGGTATTTAGTCATTTCAAGGATCAGACAGATGAGATGAACCTTGGGGTTCTATGCCTCTAGCTTGGTGTGTTTTCCCTCTAATTCATCATTTGCGAGAGGTGGCTTCGACGTATTCAGCAGAGGTCTATCTTATTACGCAGGTATTGTTTCACATTCGGATACTGAGATTATAACTTTGCATTTATTTATTGTAATTACATTTCATAGTGTCCAACCCTCGACTATTCTAAACAGGGCTTGGGCTTCATGGTAACGACTTCATTTGCAGAGAGATTCCTCTGTCGGGCTTAACGTAGGTAAGGCTTTCAACATTTTCCTTTACTGGTTTTAATCATTCTTATTTCATTTTTGTTATGGTCTTTTAATTCATTATCTTCCTCCCTATTTGGATGGAAGAGTTTTGCATTGAAATGGCGAAGGGATGGATGGGACCCTCGCTCAGACTCTAGTTCGTGACAAGGGACGTTGTATCTGCCTCTGTGTATTTTACACTGCTATGGTTCTCTATTTAGATTAATTGATTGGGGGTTTTCATTTCTAAGGTTATTGTTTCATAAACTAGTTTACTCGGTCTTCTCAGTTTGCTTTCAAAGATTCTCAGCTACCTGGGAAGTCGACGTCTTTTGTAATTTAAAGGGTTTATATGACTGCCTAACTTCTCGGTAGTTTTCTATGTTTTATTTGTTTTGTAATGGCCTGTAAATAGGTTTATTGGTAACGAAAAGAATTTTCGTGGGTTGGTATATCCAACCCTAGCTTGACTTGCTGTAAATTGACTTATGACAATTTTTTAAGCTTTATGAATATTACGAATTTCCAACTTATATACTTCATTCATCTTTTACTACCATAGTGCCTCTGCTCAATCTAATGGTTCATGAAAATGGGTTTTGTTGAATAAGCCATTTTCTATTCAAAATGTGCGCTTTGAATTTCTTTTGAGAATGGTTGTGCCCTGTTCTTTTGCAATGGTTAGGGTTTGAAATTAGAGGGCGACTACCCAGAGTTTACTGTCATGTTTTCCTTTCAGTACATGAATGATTAAGATATTTCTATATCTCTAATCTCTCTATTGCTTATTTATTTAATTAGCTTGTCTAGAAAGTTTTGCATATTCCATTCCCTTAATCTTATAAAATTTCGCTATTATCTGGTATTCGTATTCCAAATTAAGGGAAAAAGAAACTGAGTAATCCTTGGATAACTCATGCTTCAGCAATACCTGTACTCAGGGTTACTCCTTTCTCATTTTGACTAGCACCTTAAATGTGTTAAGCTATAATAAAGAGGCTTATGCCACTGCTTACAATGACTCAAACACAAGCTTAATTTCCTTGTTATCGAGTTGATGTTTTAATGGCAATTTCTGTTAGTGAGGGTTTGTTATCCTAGATGGTACTTTACTTTTTTTTTTATCTAATAACTATGATAGTTTTATTTTACAATATTTATTTGTCTTTCTAGAAATAGATTATTGCAAACTGACTATGGTCTTTAACTGAGCACTGAAAATTCCTTTCCTTTCGATGAAATAACTATTTAGGAAATTATTATGAAAATACCATAAATTATCTAAAACAGTTTCCTAATTCATAATAATAATTAGCTTGCATAGATTATATTGTACACAGGGTAATTATATAACATTTAAACAAGAGAATTTCTTTTACTTATCTAGGCTATTGTTTCCCAGATTTTTCCTATTCCAATCCACAACCAGACCTAGTCTCTGGTTTCTTTGCCTCCCAACCTTGAGACTATTAAACCAAATAGTCTACCCCCGAGTTTTTCTTGTGTACAGGAACTTATTCTCTATGAGAACTCCCAGCCTCACTGTTATTTGGTCCAAACCAGACATAGCCACTTAAACTGCCTAACCTTTCAGCACGGATCTTTTTTTCCTCTTACTCAATATTCTCCTAATCTTAGATACCCTTATCCTCTTGATATTCTTGATTAAATCCTAAAGAAATCAGTTAGGATTAGGTAACTGTCTCTCAAAACTAATTAATAAGTAAAAATAATATTTACTAGTAACTGCTATTTTATTTTCAAAAATAATTAAATTGCAAAAATAGTTTCTTATAACTAAGAAGATAAATAGTTTGCTTGATCTGTAGTAATTAAAATATTTACATGGTTTATGGATATCACATATTCCCCCCCAAAGAAGTAACATCGCCTCAATGTTTTCCATCTAAAAACAAATCCGGAAAGGTCTCCTTCATAACCTACTCATCTTCCCAGGTGGCCTCTTCTGACCCATAATGTTGCCATTGCACTTTACCTTGGGTGATAACTCATTTTCACAACATTACTTCTCTTCGATATAGTATAACCAGAGTTTCGACCAAGAACTCACTTTCCGGTTCAACCTACGCATAGCAACAAAACAATTTAAGTCATCAATCATCTTGCTTAATAAATTTCTATTAAAAGAGAAATTTTTTAAATACTTTTTTACCTAAATGTATTGCCAATGGATTACATGTTTAGGATGATAAATGTATTTCTTAAGTAGAGAAACATGAAAGACATTGTGCACATGCGTGTGGTTGGGTAAGGCAAGTTGGTAAGCCATCGACCCGATTCAAGCTAAAATTTGGAAAGGCCCACAAAATCTAGGTGCTAGCTAAGCACATCCGGTTCATTGCAAGCTGCTCTTCTTGGCTCGTACTCAAATGTACAAATGATCCCCTACTTGGAATTCCTGGAAGCTTCTTTTCCTATTAGCAAAGTTCTTTTTCTGGTCCTGAGGGACTTTCAAATTAGCTCGTACCTTTTTTATCATCCCCTCCATTTCTTCTAACATATATGGACCTAACATCAACTTGTATTTTGGACAACTCCAAGTCAAGGGTTTTTTGCACTTGCATTCGTATAACACTTCAAAGGGACTGATCTGTAAATATGTATGGTACCCATTGTTATAGGCAAATTCTACCAAGTGCAAGTAGTCTTCCCATTTCGTTGGTTACTGAATTACATAAGTTCACAACATGTCTTCGAATACTTGATTTACTCACTCCTTTTGTCCATTTGTTTGTGGATGATAAGTGGTGTTGAAGTGTAGTTGTGTGCCAAAGCCTTCAAAAAGGGCCTTCACATCGCGGTCGAAAATGATCATTTTGGGTGTTCCATGTAATTTAAAAATGTTTTGCATAAAAATGTTGGCAATCTGTACCACTTTATAAGTTGACTAGACTAGTATGAAATGAGCAGATTTGTTCAATTTGTCCACTACCACCATGATGGAGCCATTTTTCCTTTTTGACTTAGGCAGTGTGGTAATGAAATCGATAGATATGGTTTCCCATTTCCATTCCAGAATAGGTAGAGGGCGAAGTAATCCTACTGGGTGTTGGTTCTTAGCTTTTATTTTCTCACACTCCATACATCTCGCTAAATACTCTGATATCTCCTTCTTCATACCAGGCCAGAAAAATTCCTTTCTCAAGGTAGAAATCATTTCCTGATATCCGGGGTGGCTTGCATAAGGACTCTTATGATATTAATCAAAAATTAAATTTTTAAGATATTTTTGGTGAGGCACATATATCCTTTTTCTATAAATCAACAATTCTTCTTAATTTACCTCATATCCTAATTATTGTTCATGGTTGTTCAAAATTTTTGCTTGCTGCCATAATTGTTTGTATATTAAATCTTACATGGCTATTTCACAAATCCGCTCATAAAAATTTGTTCATGATTCACTAAAAGAAATTTCATATAAACGATTTACCTTGCGACTCAAAGCATCTGCAACCTGGTTTTCTTTTCCTTTCAAATGTTTGATTTCAAAATCAAATTCATTTAGGAAGTCTGCCTAATGAGCTTGCCTAGCATTTAAAGTGGGTTGTTTGAAGTAGTTCGTTAGACTGTGATGATCGGCCATTAACAGATATTTCTTACCCATTAAGTAATGTCGCCACATATTTAAGGTGTGAATCACAATTTTTAGTTCTAATTCATATGTCGAATACCTTTGTTCGTACTCCTTAAGCTTTCTTGACACATAGGCAACAACTTGACCTTCTTTCATTAACACACCACCTACACCCTTCTTACTAGCATCTGTACGAACCATGTATTCTTTACTTGGATCAACAACACTCAAAATGGGTGTGGTGGTAAGTAGATGGTTAAGTTGATCAAAGCTCCTTTGATAGTTGGGGGTCCATATAAAGGCTTTCCCTTTCTTTTGCAGGAAAGTAATAGGATATGCCACTCTAGAAAAACCTTCAACAAATCATATATAATATCTAGCTAGACCTGTGAATGATCTTATGTCAGCTACATCTTTTGGTACCGGCCATTCCATGATAGTTTTTATTTTCTCTGGATCTACTGCGATTTCATTCTTAGTGATGACATGTCCCAAATACTAGATGTGTTCCTTAAATAAATCACACTTTCTGTATTTGGAAACAACTGGTGTTCTCTTAGGACTTGTAGAACAATACGGAGATGTTCCCTATGTTCTTCTCTACTCCGAGTAGATCAATATGTCATCAATAAATATTATTACAAACTTGTCTAAGTATTGATGAAATATATTGTCCATGAGACACATGAAGGTTGTCAAGGAATTAGTCAGTCCAAAAGTTAGTACTACGAACTCATAATGTTCGTAACGAGTTCTGAACATTGTTTTTGCTATATCCTCCTCCTTTATCCATATCTGATGATAACTTGAGCGGAGATCAATCTTTGAGAATACAGTTGCACCCTTTACCTAATCAAATAACTCATCTATATAGGGTAGGGGGTATTTATTTTTAACGGTAAGCTTATTTAACTGATAGTAATCCATGCACATTCACAATGTTCTGTCTTTTTTCTTAATAAAGGGTACTAGAGCTTCCCAAGGGGACACATTGGGTTGAATATACTTTTTATCAAGCAGCTCTTGTAGCTACATTTTCAATTATGTTAACTCCTGTATGCTCATGCAGTAAGGGGCTTGGGAAACTAGGGTAGCTCTCAGAATTAGCTCAATAGTCAAATCTATGTCTCTCTTTGGGGGTAGGCTTGGGATTTCCTTAGGAATACATCTGGAAAATTTTGTATCACTGGTCTGCTTTCTAATGAAACATATTTATCCTTAGAGTCAATGCACCCTACTTGTATTGCATAAACTTGGTAGCCTTTTCGGATGAAATTTGATAATTGGGATGTTGTTACAGGTCTTATTTGCAGAGGTTTTTGAATACCTTGAATTTCATGTCTCTCTCCTTCCTCATCCAGGAAATTAATGGTTTTGGTCTTACAATTAATAAGGGATCAATGCTTTTCCAGCCAGTTCATACCTATAAGGATGTCATATGACCTCAAGGGTAACACATTCATAAATGCAAGGATAGAGTGATTAGCTAATATTAGAGGGAAATTACTGACTTTGGCCAAACTCTTCTTTTTGCTCCTATGGCTAGTTGTACTAAACAAGGACTTTTAAACTTAATAGTTTGCAATTTACATTGCTCCACTATCTTGGGGCTAAATAACTCAAGGTAGCCCCAAGATCAATTAAAATAGATATAGTTCGGTCAAAAACTTTACTTTCAAATTCAACCATGGTTGGATGAAATTTTGCCTGATGATCTTCAAGGGCAGCATTAATTTTAGGAATGCTTCGTGCCACTTCTGCCACGGTAGATGCTTCTTGTATCTATGAAATCTGATCAACTCCTTTGAGGTGTGGGCAATTTTTGACATAATGTGGGCCTCTGCATCCCCAACATTGTACAGGTGGTCTATTAGTTGTTTCATCTTCAGTTCTGCGAGCTTTCTTATTCATCTTGATTTCACCTGGTACTTTAAATTTGGGTTGATTCCCATTCAAACTCTGGCTAGTTTGACCTTTAAGAAATCCTTTGTTGCCTGTGCCCTTATTTCCTTTATGGCTGGGAACAAATTTACTAACCCTTTTGTCAGCCCACTTCTTTCTCATATCTCCCTTTGGTTTGTTTTGTTGGTAACAAATCCATGCCTTACGAATAACTTCATCCATGGTCTTTGAGTTGTCAAACTCTAGTCGTTCTTTCATGAACAGTGGGAGACTGCTGGTAAACTGTTGTACGTTTGATTTTTCTTCACGTATGTAAGGGAGATACCAATGCAATGACGTAAATTTTGTTATGAACTCATCCATGGACATTTGACCTAATCATAGATCATAAACTCCTTTGCTTTTTCGTCAAAAACCCTTTCTGTTAGATATTTTTTCTTAAAATATCTTTGAATTTTTTCCTAGGTTATGCTTTGTTCATTGACTCCACGAACTATCTTTACTTCTTCCCACCACAATGTGGCTTTCCCTTGTAGGTGGAAGATGGCGAGATGATCCTTTAGATATATGTTCATACTCGTACAACTGGAAATACTAGTCCATATTGATGATCCATGTTTTTGTGTAACAGCACAAGTAAAACTAAAATTAATGTCAGAAAGGAAAACAAATTCTTTCGATGAAATTATACCTGTACTTTCCAGCTTCGAAGTGACCACAAGATTTTGGGGACGACTCTCCTCCCAACCGCAGGCCCAATTGTGCAGGATTCTGCTACAACTGGCCACCCCCGAGCCCTCAATCAACGACTACTGCCAATATTTCTAAGTCTTAGTATACCATTCTCCCAAGAGAATGAAAGATAGAATCTCTGAATGATGGAACCCCTCCCATCCTCCTCACCATTCATTAAATAGAACAAAACATTGGAAGGAGAACCACATGCACACCCTCCATGTGTCTGCATGCTATTTTTCTTTACTTTCCTTTGATTTTTTAGCTTTCTTGTTTTTCTTTCCTTCTTTTTGATAATTTCCTTCTTTTATTAGAGTTTAAATGGTTATTACTATTTTTTATTTTTTTTACTTATTTTTTTTAATATCATTTTATTTGTTGTTTGGTTATTACTATTTTATTTTATTACTTATTTCTTTTAATATCATTTTTATTTATTTATTATTCTATAGATTTATTTATTATTATTTATTATTTTTTATTATTATTATTATTTTTGTATTTTTTTATTATTATTATTATTTATTATTATTAGTGGTTTATTTATTATCATTATTGTTTTTTATTAATTAATTTTTGTATTATTTTTATTAGTTTTATTATTATTTATTATTTAAGGAGATGTTACATACTCTCACTTTAGGGACTTCGTCCCGAATTAATTTTTATTATTTATTATTATTTTTATTTTTATGTTGTCACACCCTCTGCTGAATAGTATAACCAGCAGGCATCGAAAGTTCCCAACACCCTGGGAAATCTCAAGGAAGCTCTGTCCTTTTTCCACTTTCGGCACCAGGCACAAGCCTAACCCAATTTGTATCCTAGTCCAAGGCTGGCCCAAGGCTCGCGCCTGACTCAGACCTCATCTGCCCTAAGGCAGGCATCCGGTGACCTCATCTGCCCCAAGGCAGGTATCCGGTCCAGTACTCAATGACCCCAGGCATCTCGCAGGTTGGCCCACTCCCTCCACAACTACTAAGGTGCACAACTGCAGGCATCGAAGTCCTTGACATCCCTTCCAGACTTCGGCATCCCAATCCAATAATAGGCACCTAGCCTGGAACATCAAGCACCAAGCCTGGAATCATTAGGCACCAAGCCTGGAACCTTAGGCACTTGGCCTTCTCAATATGGTCCCATAGCTCTTCAAGAGCTATCCATCAACAGCTATACATAGGACAAAGGAACCACTGGCATATGTAGTGTTGATTGAGTTTTGTCCCCAGCCCATATGGTGTTACTTATTCTCCCTCGTGCGTATGGGCTCGCACAAGATCAACAAATAAACCAGCCCTCTTGGCCTATTTGTGGAGTCCTGTGAATCATCACATCTCAACATGCATCCAATGCATTAACCATACCATCATAGTATGATAGGAATAATCCACGTGCCAACTCTTACAAGGAACTGCATGCTTACGCATGGCATGGAACTATCGCATGCTTCAGCTATACCATTACATTATTATATCAAGACATATCATGCGTTAACATAAATGAACCACATGTCAATAATCCTCATATTATAACATCATAATTCATATGCCACGTTATGCATATCGTATCCGTCATGAGGATTGAACATTAAATACTTATCATCAGGTAGTACATGAAAATGTCAATATACCTTGACATAATGTCATAATTCTTAGGCATATCACTATTATCGTATAGATACCTTATGACTATAAGAACCATATGTTCATCAACATCGTCAGTATGTTTTCATCAAGGTGTCAATCACTTTTCAATAATCATTTTGACATCTAAGTACATCATTAAATTTCATAATTATCATCTTGAGTCTTAATCTCTCGGCATATATTCTTCCTTCCCAAAGGAAATTTTGGTGAAATTCATTACTAGTGATACCATCATTATTTAAATCAGCTTACCTCAAAATTAAAATCCCTGATTCTAATATTGCTATTGCAAATACTATTTCCATCATAATTTAACTCTATATCATGCTTAATTGATTTACACGGGGATTTGTTGACCAATGTTGACTTATTTAATAGTTAGTACTTCAAAGATTTTTTTTTTTTTTTATGTCATCGGGTTTGTCACGTTCGATACCAGTTGAGTGCTTAGTCATAAATTGACCCCTTCGTCCAGTTGGGCAAAAGGTTCTTTAAATAGTATCTTCATTCTACATCTATATTTTATTCTGCTATTGCGCTCAACGTTTGATAATCCATTTACATCAGTGGGGTACACTCATTTCATTGTCGGTTAATTCTGCGGGTCTAGTACCGCTTTGCTTTTTCAGATTTTGGACACCAGAGGTGCGGCTGACCGAGCTATATACGAAGCTATATAAAAAGTCTGTGAGATGCCCGGGTTCATTGAGTACCGGACCAGATACCTGCCTTGGGGAAGATGAGGTCACCGGATGCCTGCCTTGGGGCATATGAGGTCTGAGTCAGGCGCGAGCCTTGGGGCCAGCCTTGGACTAGGATACAGACTGGGTTAGGCTTGTGCCTGGTGCGAAAGTGGGGAAAAAGGACAGAGCTTCCTTTGAAGATTTCCCAGGGTGTGGGTACTCGATGCTTGCTGGTTATACTAGTTCAGCAGAGGGTGGCAACATGAAGAAATAAAAAATAATTAATAAACTAATAAAAACTTAACTTCGGGACGAAGTCCTTAAAGTGGGAGAGTATGTAACATCCCTCCCTTAATATAAATAAAATCAAATATAAGGAAATAATAAAAATAATAACAAAAATAATTAATTAATTAATAATAAAAAAATGAATAAAATAAATAACCATTATATAATAACCTAATAAAATAATACAAAAATAATCATAATAATAAAAAGTGTATAATTGAAATATTAGTTATATAATATTTCTACTTCAAAACTCATAAATTTAACAAATTAAATGGTTTTTTTTTTTAAACTATGAAGAAATTTACCAAATTCATTTCGAAGGGATAAGTTCATAAATACAACAAAAATTTTAGAAACCAGACTGTCATTAATTTAGAATCGCGATTTTAATTAAAAAATATTTATTCGAATTTGGAAAAAAATCAAATTCCTACTATTTCAATATTTTATTTTTTGAAAGGTAATTAATGGACTTTAGTGTATTTTCCTCTGGCCATGTCAGCTATGATTTTGCTGATTTTAGGCCGCATTTAGCCCAGATTTATTACTAATAATAGTTGCAGCCTTTTCTTCGCTTCCAGATATCTTTGGAGAGATCAATGGAATGCAGGTTTAATAACAGGATTATTGGAAGGAAGGAAAGTGATAAACTGCTTCCATCATTTACCCTACCTTACTGCAACTTTACCCAAATATAGAATTTTGTTCCGTGGGATTATTTCATTTAACAGAGGATTCAATAATCAAAATAGTTCTGCATTCCATGGATAAATCATTTTTCAGGTTTCATTCACTTGCTGTCTGTAGTAGTTGTTTATAAGTGGTTTTGTTTTTGTTTTTTTAATCTAATTGGTCTAAAATCTTCTTTAAAATTACAAGTTTGAGAAATACCAAAAGAGATTATATATATAAAAAAAGGTTGACAGAAGTACATGATGGAGAACTCAATTCATTTGCAAATTGCATTCAATTGCATTCAATTGCACACTCAAAATATACGGAAGCTTGATAGTTTTGAAAACAGTTAGTATCAAGAGCCAACAAATCCCCAAAGAACCTACCACAAATGTTCCAAGATTTCAGTTAAAGAAAAACTACTATTAGATACAAGTAGATCCTGTAGAGTTGCATTAAAGGAGACCGAGACCTATCTTCATCACAATAGATCAATGGCAAGATATCATTACCTACCATCCATTAAAGGAGCCATTCACATACAACAAACATAAATGACTACTTGTACGTATTAAGTATTACACCAGAATGTCCACTAGCTTCTGCGTAAAAGCTAGTCTATTCATATCTATACTTAGGTGTAAGTGGAGTATGTAATATGTTAAAAGTTGTGCAGAAACAGTCAATTCGCAAAGATGGGCATGGAGTAACAACGACAATTAGCTTACTCAACTACCTAGATCATCAAAGATATAAAACGCTTTTAAAGACGTCACAAGTAAACAACTTTGACTGCATCATCACAAGAGATCACTGGCCATAGATCAATGCCCATTACCAATCATCCCTATATAGCAGCATGTTTGCTCACCTAAATCATATCCAAAAGGGACTCATTTTAATACTTAAAGAATACATTCTAACTTGACCATTAGCTAGGGCTATACATTTATCTTGTAGAAAACATTGTAATGGCAAAATACAAGTAACATAACTTCAATAAAAGGGTATGTAAAGAGCACAAGAAACTTGCAGATACAATTTCACAAACACCATTAAATGGACAGAACCAACAATCTCACAAACTTGGTTGCTGAAAAAAAAAATAAAATTATTTTACTCAACTGCCCCCGTCATCAAGATCAAGAACTGTTTTTTAGATGTTGCAAGAAAACAACTTTGCCCTGAAATTCACTTGCAAATTTGTTCTAGTTAAAAACTAAATAATACCCATCAATCAATTACAAAACCGAATAAAGGGATAAAACCAATATGGAAACGAAATCACTTACACTTCATTACTGAATCCACTGCAATCACTTCAGAGGCAACAAACATGAAGTCTTATAATGCAGAAGGGATCGCCTGATAAGGGAAAACATTAAAACGCATTTGCATCCATAGGCCATCATAATTCTTAGTAGTAAATAGTCCAAAATATCATTCCTAACTACGTATAAATATCAACACGGTAATAAAATATTGGTAGTGTCTTAAGCACATCCCTACACTGTATGCAAATTGCCACACATAACTCCAAAGAGGAACTGTTGTGCAATTACTTCTAAGATAAGAAACATGGTAAAATCACTGAATATAAAAATATCACACATAAAAGCAAACACCTGGCTTTGTACGAGTAATGCAAGTCTTCTGACACAGGTAACGATAATTCAACATATACCTATGGTCCACAAATCTTTTAATACAAAAACAATGTCCTCAATTCACGAGGCAAAAATATGCAGAAACATAATCACCAAACCAATCAAAATATAACTGTGCAGTAAGTATGCATTGAATAAAGAAAATTTACGGCATAGTGAGGGTTTGAAAAAAAATTATGCCGCGCCTCCTGGAAGTAATCAACTTGTAACTTTAAAACAAGTCAAGTTAAAAATTACAACAAAGTAAATTTCCGGATGCCCATAGGCCCTAAGGGTTAAACCTGCTCTGATACCATATGTAACAACACAAGTAAAACTAAAATTAATGTCAAAAAGGAAAACAAATTCTTTCAATGAAATTATACCTGTACTTTCCGGCTGCGAAGTGACCACAAGATTTTGGGACGACTCTCCTCCCAACCGTAGGCTCAATTGTGCAGGATTCTGCTACAATTGGCCACCCCCGAGCCCTCAATCAATGACTACTTCCAGTATTCCTAAGTCTCAGCATTCTCCCAAGAGAATGAAGATGGAACCTCAGAATGATTGAACCCCTTCCATCCTCCTCACCATTCATTAAATAGAACAAACATGGAAGGGGAACCACATGCACACCCTCCATGTGTCTGAGCTACTTTTTTCTACTTCCTTTGATTTTTTTTTTTAGCTTCTTGTTTTCTTTCCTTCTTTTTGATAATTTCCTTCTTTTTATTAGAGCTTATATGTTATCTATTTTATTTTTATTACTTATTTTTTAATATCATTTTTTTTTGTTATTTGGTTATTACTATTTTTTTTTTTTATTAATTATATTTTTTACTTATTATTTATTTTATCATTTTTTATTATTACTATTATTTTTGTATTATTTTATTAGTTATTTTTATTTATTGTTTTAGTTTATTTTTATTTCATTATTTTTTTTTTATATTAATTATATTTTTGTATTATTTTTATTAGTTCTTATTATTTATTATTTATTATTAAGGGAGGGATGTTACACCTGTCCAAAATATCCTTGAACATAGTCATGAAAATGTTTCCTATCAGGTGTGTCATGGAATGAAGCCCCTAAATCTACCACCTAGGCATCAATAATATTCTCTGATGAAATAATCAAAGCATATTGCAACACATCACCTATTACATTCGCTTCATGATTTTTCTCTTGTTGTCCATCTCCTTCTTTTCCTTTCCGAGATTTGCAGTATTTCTTCAAATGTTCTTTCTTCCCACATTTCTAGCACACTATTCCTAATTTGGATTTGGATATACATTTTCTTGACTTAATGTGATTTCCTGGGCTCCTTCCTCTTTCCACTTTTATTCCCCTAGTCTCTACAGTCAAAGCATTTCCTGATGTCTCACCGGAGCCTTTTTGTCGCATTTCCTCACTAAGGATGGTACCAACAACATCATCAAACTTTAAAACTAGATCCAGAGACATAGTTACTAATATCCATAGCTAAGCCGTTCCAACTTTCTGGAAATGGGAACAGAAACAACAGAGCCCTAACTTCATCATCAAAATTTACACCTACAAAACTTAACTGACTTGTAAGTGTGTTAAATTCATTTAAATGATTGGAAATAGATCCACCTTTTGACATCTTCATATTAAATAAACACGTCATAAGAAATACCTTATTTGAGGCCAAGCTTTTTTCATATAGTTTGGTCAATTCCGTCATTAAACCTTTTGTTGTTGTTTCCTTTGAAATATTGAATGCCACCAATGTTGGAAGACACAATTGTATTGTTCCTAGTGCCTTTATATTGAGAATCTCCCATTTTGCATCTTTCATACTCATCAAATTCTTTTCTTTTCTGCTCAATGGTAGGTAAAGATCTTTTTGATACAGATAATCCTCCATTTGCATATTCCATAGCTGGTAGTTTTGGCCGTTGAATTTATCAACCCTAAACCTACCATCTTTCGTCATTGCTCCCACTGGAACCAGGAACCCTTCTTTCTTGCGAGTTTATCACCCAAATAGACCTTTGACTCTAATACCAGTTATTAGGAAATTAAATCACAAAGAAATGGAACACATAAAATATTGTGGAAACAAAAACACATAAATGCATAAAATAAGAGAGACACAGATATAAATGGTTCACCCAATTTGAGCTATGTCCATGGAGAAATAGTCAGTCCTTCCTAGAAAAATGAAGAGATACAACCTACAATAGATCCACTGTAATTTCCTCTTCGCTCTCACACAATCTCCTCTCTCTTTATCGCTCAGAGTAATCATACACAGTCACAATACAATTCCCTCATATAAACTGAGGGTTGCCTTCTAAGGAAAAAAACCATAAATTAACATAACTTCTACAGTCAGATCATCTTCATAATGAACAACCCATATTAACTATGAAATTACAATATTTTACAAGGAAAATTTTCATCTATTTTTAACTTCGAGGGATACCCCTAAACCCTCGCCAGGTGGTAAGGGGGTGGGGGGCTCAGAAAATCACCATCTCCCCACCTGACGACAATTAAACAAGCAATGTTTCCAACCCGTTATGAACAAGGATCCAACGTGGCTGAAACAAAAAACCTTTGAAAAATTAGGAAGATAATAAGGCTCCACACCCAACATTCCTTTATCATTTCCCCGCACGAGGAGGTTTGTTATTTCACTGTCTGACCAATCTCCGCATGAAAATTGTTCGGTTGACTAGTGCATTATCATAGTTAGTGTGGAGTTATAACACCCTTCCTTAGAGTTGCAAGAATGGTTTTGAGTGATTTGCAACAACAACCATGTGGTGTAAGTCACAACAATGATGAGGTGAGATTTAAAACAAAGGAGAGGTTAGAGTCACAACAAAAGAGAGTTTCTAGAAATGGTGATAGTAACCCAAAGTTCCAACATGAGTGGCAACGAATCAAAGTTACAAAAGCTATACTCAAACAAAGGGTTGCAATAACTCACACCCAGGAGTTGCAACACCTATATCCTCATAGAGATTTGTGGCACCTGCATTTGGAAGGTACTTATGCAACCTTGTTTCCTATATACCATTGTTAGCAAAGAAACATGGTAATCTTTTGAAAATGCATAAGAATAAGTATTGAAATGGCATATTAAGAGGATAATTATACCTTGCCAAAAAATTCATCAATGTGGACAAAAGAGGTAAGAATATGAGATGGAAATGGGAAGAAAGGTATTGGGTGATTGCTAAAAAGATGTCAATTTGAACACCCATCATCTTTCCCTAGTCAAATCTGTTGCATGTCTCCATTCAAACAAATAGTTAATCTAAGTATGAGTAGGCGAGGCTCCCATGAAGGTCTTAACATTGTAATCAATTTGCACTACCTCATGTGCATGGAACTATCCTCCTCTTTCCTAAATTTCCTTCGAGTAAGAAATTTCCTCCCTCTTGGATAACTTATATTATTTCATGTATTCCTAGATTGGTAACCATATCATTGGGTAGTGGAACTTCAAACCGATCCATCTATATCCACAAATTTCTATGCAATTAATATACATGTTCACTCTAGTGCTACTGTCAAATTTTTGGGATTAAAGGGGTCCCTTTGTTCAATGTTCTCCCTAGCTTATTTCCATTTTTCAATACATCCTTCCATGGCTAACTTTTCCAATATTCCAATTTGTGCCCTACAATTTCCAATGGCATTTTCCTTGTTCCTAGTCATGAACTATGCATGTGGTGGAGTTCAAGTCCATTGTTTCTGTGTGTTAATGACTTGCAAAGGCATATGAAACTCTCCTATGAACTGTAGGTTATAGTTGATTTTTTTTTTTGCAATCTTATGAGTCGATGCCCAACTAGCATGGTTTCTTAGACAAGAAATAGTTGGACATCCCCCATAAGGTGGTTTGGATTCCACACTAGGTCATGAAACAATAATACATCATGTTGGTACAACTTGCCTATGAGGTTATTCTCTTCTCTAGCACATGCATAATATGCCATCAGAAAGGTAATAAGGGATGTGATCTTAAAGGGTTTCCTAGTAAATGTGGTATTTCTATGAAACATTAATAATTTTTCCTGCAAGAAAATATTATATCGATGTGAGGGAGCCCTGAAAATAAGAGTTGACTCAACCAGTAACCCAAGTTGAATTTTATCAATCTCCAATTTATTCACTTGTTTCTCGCTCCCTAAAAATTTATTTTCTTCTTTCCTTTCTTCTTCCCATCTTATTCTATTATTTTCAAAGTACTCATCCCACTTCTCTCTCAATCCTCTAACAATCCATTCGTATTTGTTAAAATGCATCACACATTCTTCATAAGACGTTATCAGTTGATTCTACCTATCATCTTTTGCTCTCATCCAAACATCATGGAGATTGACTTGTATGGATTTTTATTTTATGGTTTTATCCTTTGTTTGGTAGATATC
This sequence comes from Pinus taeda, assembly GCA_000404065.3. Taxonomy (NCBI): domain Eukaryota; kingdom Viridiplantae; phylum Streptophyta; class Pinopsida; order Pinales; family Pinaceae; genus Pinus; species Pinus taeda. Next base: position 166,912 of record APFE031163729.1, read on the forward strand.
TTAATGAAGGTAGGTTTTCTATCTTATGTTTGGACAACCATTTCTTGGGTTTCTATTTTGTAGGTTTTGACTATCTCCCTTGATTCGAGGAGAGGTTCCTCTACAACGAGGTGATCTGCTACCTAGGAAGGAAATCTAATTTCTGAAAAGCCTTCCCTGAGTTCATCTCTTAAAAAATTGACAGTGGTCTAAAGTTTCCTATTCTCCCTTTCAAGCACCTTATTATTCCTTTAAAGTGATGTATACAAAGGCATAAGCATAGGAGTACTTACTATTTTATGTCTCTTGACCTTGGATATCTTTTCCAATTGTGGGGAAGCAATGGTCTCTCTTGCTTCAAGAGTCGCAACTTCTTATTCTTCTTAGCATGTCTCAATAATCGCAACAAGGCCTTCTTCTAGAGTTTCCCTCATTGATTCTTGTGTCATAGCAAGGTCCTCTATCCCCATATCTTCATAAAATTCATGAAAATAGAATATTAACTACTGCTCATCACTTATGTTGTTTCTTCTATATCAACCAAGTGCCTTTCGTCCATTACACCTTCTAGTTCTTGTGGAGTAGTAGGGGGTTCTCCTTATGTTGTAACTCCTTCTTTTTATTTTTCCACCCCCACTGGTTCTTGTGTGGCGGTAGGGGTTTCTTGTGTTTACTAAGATGTAGCTATGGGGATATAACTAGTCCTTTCTTATTTAGAATGGGTGCATATACTAGCCTTTCTCTTCATTCTCCTCAATCTTTTTGTTGGTGGCTTGCTCCCTATGATCTCCACATTAGCAACATGGTTACCTTCATCTCTCTACTACATCATAACCCTTAGGAATTTATTCTTCAATTGGAACACTATGGGATTATGTAGCTAATGGAATTGAAACAATATATTATACAAATACAACTATAGGAGTTGAAAAAACTTATGGAGTTGTAGCATCTCTATCCCATGTTGGAATTGTAGAAATTGCTGCTTTTCTAGGTGGAGTTGCAGCCACTGCTATCTTTGTTGGTGCTCTTACCACTTTGCTCCATATCATGCTTTCTTTGTGCAACATGAACTCGACCAGAAGCCTTATGAGCCCATGATGTGATAGAGTCTCCCATGGTTGGGTAGATTTATGCACAAGCGTGGTCGTGGTTTATAGCGTCCTCCAAAGGAAAAACAACAAATTAACTATCCCGCCATGCCATGTTGAAAATGCAGCAAGAAAATCTTTGTTTGACTTTACCTTGGTCAAACTAGAGAAAATTCAAATCTCTATTTCAACAAAAATCTTGGAGGTAGTCAACTGAGGTAGCATGGCACTTGTCACTCAGTTAATGTAGAAATTCCCTGTAGATTCAAAATCCTCATTATAATTTACTATAACAATAGACTTGAATCTACTCTACCAACTACAGAAACAATGAACAATCATGAAATAATGAAGTATACAAGAGAATTAATTCAATCAACACATTACACAATGATTTCCTGGGGAAATCCACAGCTGAAAACCCATGTTATCTGTATATTACATTAGTAAGAAAATATGAGAAGATTAGAATCCTTTTCTTAAGCCCAAGCAACCTCTGCACTATCTCTATCTGTCTCACAACTTCCTAGACAAGCCTTGAACAATACTTAACCAATTTTCTTCTTGCTTAAGTCCCTATTTCCTTGTGTTGTTTCCTTGGTAACTAGACCTTATTAATTAGGGAAATTCCTCAATTGGAATTGCGCAATCCATCATAGGCCTTCCTCTGACTGCATGCACCACTTGTACAATTTGGATGGTTATACAACTGATAGTACACTTCCCTTGAACTCCAATCTCAACTGGGTAACTCGTAGATCACACATGCATAGCTATTTATGGTTGATTTATCAGTTAACTCATTGAACACATGAAGCAACACCCCACTATTAGACCTCCTACCAGTTCTTCCATTAGTTGGAAGTAGTTTAATTGAGCTTAACTTAGTTAAACTGAATTAATTAATTATAACTCAAAATAAACTCAACTAGGGCTCCTGTAAAGTAGGAACCACTCTACATGACTCAAGTTAGACCCTCAACTTGAATTAATTGAACCAACTAAGTCAAATTAACTTAGTTAACTCATACAAGTTGTCTTGTGATTTAGAATTACAATTTTCTCCTAATTTAATTCAAGGGAAAATTAAATTAGGATTTTCTTGTTGCATTTTCAACACTTCCTTTCAACAAGAAAGGGATTATCAGATACCGCTATCTTGCCTCTATGGAACTCATATTTTCCTCTTGATAGTGCCTTAGTGAAGAAGTTTGCATCTTGTTCCTCTGTAGGAATGTAATCTAGTAACATGATTCGCCTTTGCACACAATCTCGTTGATGGTGATATTGGATGTCGATATGTTTGGACCGATCATGAAAAATTGGATTCTCATAGAGTTTGATACAACATTGATTGTCACAGTAAATCACTATAGGATCCTTTTGATCACCAAATAACCCAACACATATATTCCTCATCTAGATAGCCTCACAATTTGCTTGACTAGCAGCCATGTACTCTGCTTCTACTGAACTAAGTGCAACTGATCTCTGCTTCCCGATGTACCAAGAAACTATTTCTGACCCAATACTGAAGATTCCCCCTGATGTGCTCTTCCTATTTGATGGACTCCCTGCCTAATCTGCATCTGTGAAGCTTTGCAGCGTCACTCCCTCTATCCGTCTGTACCAAATACCAAACTGAGGGTTGCCTCTGAGTTATCTCAACACATGTTTAGCTGCCTTCCAATATGTTTTAGTTAGCTTAACCATTGCTTGACTAAGTTGGTTAACTGTAAAACACATGTCTAGTCATGTGTTCATCAAATACATAAGTGAACCCACAAGCTTCCTGTAAATAGTATCCTCCACTACTTCACTTGAAGTAGCATCTTCCTTCCTCCAATTCCCTCCTAGAGGAGTCTCCATTGGTTTGTTGCTCTCTATGTGGAAATTCTTCAGTATCTCATTGGCATACTTTCCTTGAGAGACAAATAGTTCCCCATCTGCTTTCCAAACTTCCATACCGAGGAAATAATTCATGAGCCCCAAGTCCTTCATCTTGAATTCTTTTGCAAGATCCTCTTTGCAAGATTTAACTAGCTTCTCATCACCTGTTAGAATTAAATCATCGACATATAATAATATCATCAATAATTTAATTTCAACCACAATATGGTAAAGGTTGCATTTGCTTGAATTTTGGTGGAGCCCAACCTGGTGAAATAGTTGTAGATCCTGGTGTACTAAGCATAGGGTGCTTGTTTCAATCCATACAATGCCTGCTTAAGTCTGCACATGTGCGACTCTCTGTTAAAGGTCTCTAATCCTTTCAACTGCTCTATGTACATCTCTTCCTCAATCACTCCATTGAGAAAGACTATCTTCACATCCATTTGATGTATCTTCCATCCCATCTATGCTGAAAGTGCTAGAATAGATATGATTGAAGAGTACCTTGCTACTGGAGCAAAGGTCTCCTCGTAATCAATTCCCTCCACCTAAGAGAACCCCTTGGCCAAAAATCTGGCCTTGTGTTTCTCGACACTCCCATCTATTTCTCGCTTCACCTTGTAGATCCCTTGGAACCTACCACTGACTTGTCGTCTAGCCTTGAGATTACTTCCCAAGAATTTTTCCTAATAATGGAATCATATTCCTCTACCATAGCATCAACCCATACAGGTTTTGCACTGCTTCCTCGAATGAGGATGGCTAAGTCTCTACACTCTCACTCATCAGAGCCATGTAGCTAGTGTACCGATCTAGTGACCTCCTCTGCCTGCGCTATGATGTGAGTGATCCCACATTCTCTCTAGCATCATGCATTAACTGTCATCTTCTCTGGTGTGCTTCCTTCCATATATGGATATTTCTGCATGAGTGGGTGCTTCCACTCTCTTATTGTCTGCTTGTGGGTTCTCCACATCATCCTAAGGTTCTTCCTTTGGAGCTAAAAGCTCCTCATCTACATGTAACTAAAGCTCCCTCTCAAGGGAACATGTCATGGCCTTCTCTTTATCAAACTTCACATCTCTACGAACAACTGTCACCTTGTGAGATGACAGGTACACCCGGTAGTTTTGAGGTGTATCAGTGTACCCCACAAATATTCCAAACTCAACTATTGGCTCTATCTTTTTCCTTACATCCTTGGTAACATGACAGTAAACTGATGAACCAAAGATCCCAAAGTGTGCCACATATGGTTTCTTCCCTAAAAAATCTTCTTCTAGTGTACTCATCCTTATAATATGATGAGGAATCTTGTTTTGCACATATACAACTGTGTTGCATGCTTCATTCAACAAGTGTAACGGTAGGCCCTGATCATGTAACATCACCCGTGTAGCTCCCACAATACTTTTGATCTTCCTTTTAACCACCCCATTCTACTATCGGTTATGGGGTGCTATTAACTCCTATTGAATTCCTTCGAACGCATAGAAATTTTTGAACTCATTCAACACATATTCTCCATCGTTATCACTCTTGAGAGCCTTCACTTTCCTGCATGTGTCTTTCTCAACAAGTGCTTTAATTTCACAAAATTTTGAGAATGTTTGGTCTTTCTTCTACATGAAGAATATCCAACACCTATGTGAGAAATCATTTACAAATATCACATAATACTTGTGCTTAGTTGTGGAGGCTGTTGAGAATGGTCCACACACATCTGAGTGAACTCTTTCAAGGATCACTTGTGCTCGACCGTCCTTATCATAAAAGGTGGATTTGTTATACTTCACCAATGTACACCCTTTGCATGTATCTCGTTGCTCTAGTGTACCCTTGGAAAATCCTATAGAAATTTGTTGCATGATCTTCAAGGCTCCATGGTGCAAATGGCCAAATCTCCTATGACATAATTCACAGATGTCTCTGCTCTCCACTTTCTATGCTTTTGTTCTCAAAGAAACACAATATTATACATCCAATTTGTAGAGGTTCTTCACCTGAAACTCGATTTGCTTCACTTGTCCTGTGGCTATGTGATGAAGGAAAGCCTTTCCTTTGCTAAATCTCACATCATAGCTATGATCTTCCAACATAGAAACTGAAAATAAATTCTTCTTCATACCTGAAACATACATGACATATTTTAATGTGAGAAGAGAACCATACTCCCTCTTAAAAGTAACACTATCGATGTTGGTCACGTTATACCTTCCATCATTTCCCATCTCGATGTGCATCTAGAGGTCCTTCTCCTCTAAGTCACTGAAAAATTATTTTTTGTTGGTCATATGGAATGAGGCTCCACTATCCAGATACCACACACTACCCATCACCAATGTAACCATGCATGCAATGAGGGTGAAATCCAACTCGAATTGTGAAGTTAGAGCTTCACTTGTTGCTCCTCTTGAGGGCTTCTTGCTAGCCTTCTTGTGTTGACACTTCGTAACATAGTGTCCCAACTCATGGCAGTGAAAACATTTAATCTTCAACAAGTCATTCTTCTTGCTTCCCTGAATGGAATCCCCTTTGGATTTGGATTTCTTCCCTTTCCCTTTCTTTGCCTTTCTAGCAAAGGCACAATTCTCCTCCTCATCATGCTTGGATGAGGTTCCATGTCTAGTGTTCTGCCTTATCTCTTCTTGCACCAAATTGGACTACAACCACTCCCACTTTAGTATATGCTCCCTCCCATTTACTGAATCTTGGTAGTTTTGTTAGCTCTTGGGAAGGCCTAAAAGTGCTAGGTTGACCAGATCATCTTCAACAACTGTAATACCAATGCTCCCAAGCTCATCCGACATTGGGTGAACCTGCTGAAGTGTTGTGGTATTGTGTCGCCCTTCTCCATTTTGATCTTCTGAAGCGTGTCCTTCAATGCCAATTTCATGTGGTCACTGTTGTTCTGAAACAAGTCAATCAAGGCTTGCCACATTACATATGGTGTATCCTTCCCATGGATATTCGAGACAATATGGTCTCAAACTCCTTCTAGTATGATCCTCCTCGACTTTTCCACACATTTCTTCCACTTTTCCAGATCTTGAGCATCGGTTATTAGAGGCTTAGGAATATCATTGTCTATGAATTCCTTTAGCATGTTGTCTTCCAACACTGCCTCCATCTTGTCCTTCCAAGAAATATATTTTAGCTACCCTCAAGGGCATACTCGAATCTTAATCCATAGAACGACATCCTGTTGGCTCTGAAGAATGATGCTGCAAATTTTATTTCACTTGCAAAGACAAAATCATATTCTTCTCTTCTAGTGTGATTTCAACTCTCATACCATGTAGAAATTCCTTTTAGATTCAAACTACTAATTGTAAATTATTAAAATAATAGACTTGAATCTACTCTACCAACTGCAGACACAATTAATGATCGCGAAATCATGAAGCATACAAGATAAATAATTCAATCATCACATTACAAAATAATTTCTTGGGGAAAGCCACAGCTAAAAACCCCTGTTATCTGTATATTGCATTAGTTAGAAAATATGAGAAGATTACAATGCTTTTCTCAAGCCCGAGTGACCTCTACACTATCTCTATCTATCTCACAACTTCCTAAACAATCCTTGGCCAATACTTAACCAATTCCCTGCTTGCCCAAATCCCTATTTCCTTGCATTCTTTACTTAGGAATTAGCCCCTTTTAATTAGGGAAATTCCTCAATTGGAATTGCACAATCCATCATAGACCTTCCTCTAACTGCATGCACCACCTGTACAATTTCGATGATTATACAACTAATAGTACACTACCCTTGAACTCCAATCTCAATTGGTTAACTTGTAGATCACACATGGATGAGTTGTTTATGGTTGATTTATTAGTTAATTGGTTGAACGCATGAAGCAACACCCCATTGCTAGACCTCCTACTAGTTCCTCCATTAGTTGGAGCTAGTTTAACTTAATTTAACTTAGTTACACTGAAGTAATTAATTACAACTCAAAATAAACTCAACCAGGGATCTTATAAAACAAGAGCCACTCTACCTGACTCAAGTTAGACCCTCAACTCAAACTAACTAAAAAAACTGTCAAATTAACTTAGTTAACTTGTACAAGTTGTCTTGTGACGTGGAATTACAATTTTTCTCCTAATTTAATTCAAGGGAAAATGAAATCAGGATTTTCTTGTTGCATTTTCAACAATTAGCTCAATTAATTCGAGTTGGGGAAGCTTGAGTTCAGTTCAGCATGTTTGTTTGCTAATTTGTAGCAATCTATTTTAGTTAATTAGAGTTATTGTCAGTTTAACTAGTTCTAATTGTCAGAAGAAATAGTGGAGGTCAAGTTGTGGAAGTGGAACTTCAGCCACACTCAATGATCAACTAGTTAACTGACAAATCTACCCAAAATAATTGCCGCACGCAAAGAATTTGAGTTACCCAGTTGACATGGAGATTCCAAGGCATTGTACTATCAGTTGTAGCATATTCCAATGTTTACATGTGGCGCATGCAGTCAGAGGAAGGACCCTAGGGAATTGCGCAATTCAATAGTGGGCAATTCCTAAATAACAGGGACGAATTTTCCAACAAAACAACTTAAGGAAATAGGAGCTTGGAGGGATTGAAAATTGGTTAAGTGTTGGCCAGATTTAGTCAGTCAAGCAGAGGGATAAACTATACACTTGCAGGTTCTGCTCAGGCTTGAGCAAGCATATGTATTTCATCTCTATTCTCTGATTAATGCAATATAGATAGTAAGGGGTTTTGAGCAGTTGCTTTCCCCTAGATAAATCTTTGTGCATGTGTGATATTTCCTTTTTCATGTCTATGGTTCTTGTTCTAGATGGTGAATTAACTTCCACAAATTAGTAGAGGAGCTTCAAGTCTTGTGATTTAGTAAATTTCATGAGAAGTATTGAATCAGAGTTGGAATCACTGTATAACGGAGATTTTGAAGTTGTCATTCCAGGAGGTTCGAATTTTAAGATCAGTTACAGGGTTTCTTCAGTACTAAGAAGATGGATTTGAATGGACTCAAACTTGAGTATGCCTTGGAAGGCATCTCAAAATTTTTTGCATGGAGATTGTATTGGATGACAATGGGTTGCTAGAATACATCAAGATAGATATAGAAAAACCCCAAGCATCCAATGCCAAGAATCTTGCTCAGTGGAAGAAATATGTGGCCAAAGTGAGGATAATCATATTGGATAGAGTACAAGATCATATTTTCTCAAATCTCCAAGGAAAAGAGACTTTGTTCGTGATGTGGAAAACGATAATAGAATTGTTCGAGAATAATAGTGACCACAGGAAGGTGGAACTCAAGGAAAATCTTCAAAGTATCACGATGTAGAAGAATGACAAACTTCTGCAGTACCTAAGCAGGTTTACATAGTGCCGTGATGAACTTGGCGGGGATAGTGTTAATGTCCCTAAAGAAGACTTGGTATCTCTATCCCTTTTGGGCCTTCCCAGGAGCTAGCATAACTATCAAGATTTGGTAAATGGTAGAGAGAAACTACTAAGTTGGGAGTACTTATGGTACGACCTGGTACAGGAAGAAATAAGGCGAGATACCAGAGACGAGACTTCATCCAAGGGTGAGGATGAGGAGAACTATTCCTTGGATAGAAAGGCAAAGAAAGGGAAAGGGAAGAAATCCCAACCCAAAGCAAAATATAGTCAAGGGAGCAAGAAGAAAAACTAGTCCAGAATCTAGTGCTTTCACTGTCATGAATTCATGCACTATGCCATGAAGTGTCCACATAAGAATACAATAAAAAAGACCTTAGGAGGAGTAGTTAGTGAAGCTTCGACTTCATAGTTGGAGCTTGATTTTACTCTCGTTGCATGCATGGTAAACACAGTGATGGGAAGTGTGTGGTACCTCGACAATGCTGTTTCATTCCATATGACGAGGAATATATATTTTTTCTCTGACTTGGATGAGAAGGATATCTAGATGCACATTTAGATGGGAGATTATGGAAGGTACAACACGATCAAGATTAGTAAATTCACCTTTGAGAGGGAGTTAGGCTCCCCTCTCAAGCTCAAGGATGTGATGTTTTTTCTGGGTCTAAAGAAGAATCTTGTCTCCATTGCAATTTGTGATCTTCATCAAAGGAAAGGAATTCCTAAGACACATTTCCATGGGATAGGTGAAGCAGATTGGGGTTCGTGTGAAGAAACTCTACAAGCTAGATGTGGAGGATTGTGTTGGATTGAGCAAAAAGATAGAGAAGGTGCAAAGTCGTGATGTCAACGAATTTTCGCATAGAAGACTTGGGAATTTTCATCATGGCACTTTGAAGATCATGCAACAGATTACCATAGGCCTCCCCAAATGACCATTAGAGCAACAAGACACATGCAAAGGGTGTAACTTCAGGAGTACACAAAATCCACTTTCCATGACTAGGAAAACAAAGCACATGCAGTCCTGGAAAGGATCCACTTTGATGTTTATGGACCTTTCTCGATAGCCTCCACTTCAAGGCACAATTATTTTTCCATAATTATTGATGAATACTCATGGAAGTGCTGGATCTTCTTCATGTGGAAGAAGTATGATACTTTCTCCAAGTTCTTAGAGTTCAAGTCATTGGTGGAGAAATAAATGAGCAAGAAGGTGAAGGCTCTCAGGAGCGATAATTGAGGTGAGTATGTGTTGAATGAGTTCAAAAATTTATGTGCAAAAGAAGGCATTCGGTGAGAGTTTACAACACCCCACAACCCACAGTAGAATGGGATGGTTGAGAGGAAGAACTGAAGCATTGTGGGAGCAGCATGGGTGATGTTGCATGACCAAAGCCTACCTCTGCCTTGTGGGTTGAAGCATCCAACACAATGGTCTATTTGCAGAACAAGAGTCCTCATCAAATTCTTGGCATGACCACACCAAAGGAGGCTTTCTTGGGGAGGAAGCCGAATGTGTCGCACTTCAGGATCTTTAGAGCCTCTATCTATCGCGATGTCTCCAAATAATAAAGGAAGACGCTGGAGTCAACATCAAAGTTGGGAGTATTTTTGGGTTACATAGAAACTCCCCACAACTACCGTGTGTATTTTCCATCCCTCTGAATGAAATTTGTGCGATGGGATGTCAAATTTGATGAAGGCAAATCCATGCGATGCTATCTTGAGAGGGAGCTTTAGATCCAAACAGAGGAGGAGATTTTAACCTCAAGATGTTGTGGAGCAACGAAAAGTTGAGGAGCACAAAGTGGAGACAACCACTCAAGCAGAACCATCCAGAGAAGGTAGGAAGAGAACCAAATAAGCTGAGAGACTTTTGCAGGATGTGAGGGAGAATGTGGGTGCTCCTTCAAATCAGTGTAGGCAAAGAAGGTCACTAGACTAGTACACTGGTTACATGGCTCTAATGACTGAGCTAACATAGACTGAGTCATCCTCTTTTAAGGAAGCAGTAGAGTAAACTATATGGGTTGATGCAATGGTCGAGGAGTATGAATCCATTGTGAAGAATAGTGTTTGGGAAGTGGTCCGAGGACCAACAAACAAATCAATTGTGGGTTCGAGATGGATCTTCAAGGTGAAGGAGGTAGAAGACGGAAGCATAAAAAAGTACAAGTCCAGATTGTTGGCCAAGGGGTACTCTCAGGTGAAGGGGATTGACTATGAGGAGACCTTTGCTCTTGTAGCAAGGTACTCATCCATCAGTTCAATCCTTACTTTGGCTACACAGATGGAGTGCAAGATCCACTGGATGGATGTGAAAACTGCATTCCTCAATGGAGTTATTGAGGAGGAGGTGTATATCGAGCAACCAAAAGGATTCGAGATTTTTTATTGCAAGTATCATGTATGAGAGGCTAATACAATGGATGACTGCACTAAAGACATAAGCAAAAGATAGTGCGACAGAGGAGGACATATCACAACATGGGGAAGTAAGTGGAAAGGACAAAGACAAGGATAAGCATGAGTCAGAAGAAGATGAACAACATGATGAGGGTCACCAAGATCCTCTTGAAGGTGATGAACAAAATAAAGAGTCTAAAAAGACAGAAATAGAACAAGCTATCGCAGAAAAGAGGAAGGCACAAGGCAAAGCTGCCACGAAAAGCAAAGAGAAACTTAAGGCAGACAAGACAAAGGATATCATGCCAGTGATCCTTACTGATGGGGACTTGGACCAGATTGGCAATAAGGTTCAGGAGGTGATAGTAGAATCATAGAATAAGTTAGAATATCACTACGACACACTTATAATAGGTGTTCAGGAGTGCATCACAATACCTTAAAATACTGGCACATTTAGTTAGATAGTTTGTGCAGGTAGTGGAGAAGATTGGGGAATAAAGGAAAATAGAGCCTACACTTGTAGTGCAGATATCATCGATACCTACTGGAGCCCTATAGTTTGACTCTGACGAGGTTCAACAACAGCCTAAAGAATGGAGGAATGTCAACATGAACATCACAACAGTACCATTGTAGAGATTACACAAGGTGCACTTGGAAATCATAGATGAACTAAAGTTGCATGAACAACACACCTTGCAACTGAACATTTAGGTAGAAAGAGAGAAATCTTCAATGCAATAAAGGTTCAACCAAGTGATCCAAGGAAGGGATCAAGCAGTTCGACAACAACAAAATATTAAGGAAGTATTTGAAGCAACATGCCAAGAGATTCCAGACCTTGATGTCCGAGAAGAAGAGCTAGTAGAGGACACAATCGGGAAGCTTGGCCTTGTAGTAAAAGGATACAAGGAGAAAATTTTGGAAGTGAGATTCTAATATGAGATGAAGAGCAGTGAGCTGCAGATGAACTTGCAACCAACACACCAGAGGAAGTGCGGGAGCAGAGGGAGACCAACCTGAAGGCTGCAATGGCCATCATCTCTGCAGCAGTGGTAGATTATGGGAAGCTTTTGGATGAAATATTACAGATTTGGAATTTGTTGTAGGAAGATCCAAATGTACAAAAACTGCAGGAAGACATTCAACAAAATCAACAACAACTGCAAGCGATTCGGGAAACTACGAAGACATTATCAATATCGCAGAAGCTCACAAATATTAATGATGGAAATTCCCTCCAAAAGAAGATTAAGGAGTTGAGGAAGGGCGAGCAAGTTTTGACAGAGAGAACTTCGCCATGGTAGGATGAGGCTCTCCAACCGTCCCAAGCAATGGATGAGAAGCTTCAAGAGCTTCGATAGAGTGAGATAGCAATGATGCAGAAGGCTATAGAACTTGTGACAAAAGCACTGCTGGAGGAAGTGCACAGTGAAGACAAGTAGGTTATAGACATTCTGTAGCAGTTCAACAATGCATACAACAACATTGTAGCAAATATCAGAGGAAAATCGACTGAGTAACTTGGGACGAGTCACATGTGAGTGTTGGGGGCCTATTGGGTGCAACCCAACTTGGCCTAGATTTTGGCAAAGAATCTGCATTTTGTGGGGCAGTGCGCGTAGTGGAGAGCGCAGTAGAGTAGCGGAATGCAAAGTGGACCACATAATGGAATACTTGAAATATACTGCGCGGTGTAAGGGCTTCAGGGTGGGTCAAAGCCCCTCCTTTTTACAAAAGTGCACTATTTTTGTAAATGATTAATGGTTTTGGACCATAGCTTCTTTTTTTAGGGAGTCCATGGTATTTAGACCATGGTATTATAATGGTGTAACCCTCTGATGTAATAGTATATATAGGGTGAAATAATAAAGAAAAAATCATAGAATTGATCCAGATCAGTTTTATGATTGTATCATTGTGATCTATAATTTTGTAGTGAAGGAGAGGCTCTACAATTGAGTGTGCAAAGGCTTGAGTTTGTAGCTAAGTGCGCAGATAGCTTGTAGCTTAGTGCACAGCTCAATAACTTTTTGTTGTATAAGATTTATTATATTAAGAAATAGTTCTTGTGGACATAGCCCCACATTGGGGTGAACCATGGTAATTTGGTGCTTTCATGTGTATATTTACTTATTATCTATTTTAGAGTTGCAGTTATTATAGTTGCATTTGATTTCAGCATAATGATGGTTTATGGTTTTATGTAATATGCTTAAATGATTAATGTAATGTGGCGAAGTGATTTATGAATGTTAAGAATAAAAGAACATAATAATACCACATCTCCACATCCTTCAAGGCTGCAGAAACCTAGTTCTGCATCCTCCCATAGTCACTTTGGGTGAGACTGTGATCTGCTTGCAGGTTAATTATGAAAGGGCCAATGATTGAGGGTTTTTGAGAAGATTTCTTCTCAAAAACTTGATATGGATCATAGAAGCTTAAATTCAACGATTGAGGGTTTTGTTGGTGCGCAATATAGTTCGAACATGGGTAAACCCAAACCAGGCCAACACTTGGAGTTGAAGTATTCCAACATCCAAACAATATGTTCATTTGTTAAAGCAAGTATGAATCTGAACTTCTTGAAAGATTTGGAATGCAATATTGCAAGCCCGTTCTCACCCCAATGGAACAAAACTTACAACTTTCAAAGTTGGGGGGGGGGGGGGGATTGGTGAATAATAATACTTATAGACAGTTGATTGGCATCTTGATCTATCCGATAACTACTCATCCAAAATTATCTTGTGCCGTCAGTATTTTATCGCGCTTTATACATGAACCAAGGGAAAGCCACTGGAATGCAGCAAAAAGGGTCCTTAGATATATCTAAGGAATGAAATATTTTGGTATTCTTTACAAAAACTTTATAGTGCTAAGAACTTTATACTTGGTGGATATTTAGATGTAGATTTTGTTGGACGTATTGATGATCGGGCATCAACATTAGGTTATTTGATGAACATGGGGTTAACTAAAGTTTCTTGGAGTTGCAAGAAGCAAGCTACAATGGCCACTTCTTCAGTGTAAGCAAAATATATATTAGCATAGGAAGCAACATGTGAAATTGTTTGGTTGTGCAAAATTTTGCAGGATTTAGGTATTCCTCAAGCAAAATCCACATATTTATTCATCGACAACCGGTCAGCCATAAAACTTGCCAAAAATGTAGTTTTCCATTCCAAAACAAAGCATGTGGACACAAAGTATCACTACATCAGGACACTTATTGCAAAGGACGTCATCAAACCAGTAAATTGTCCTTCAAAAGATCAGATCTCAGATATTTTCCCAAAACCACTTGGTAGGATCAAATTTACTAAGTTTTGGGAAGAGCTTGGTATCTGTTGTAATGTACTTTTGGATCAAAGGGGGGAATGTTACATTATCCAAGTACATAAACTATAGTTTAATTATTTAGAGTCTAATATTCCATTATGTAGAATATTTAATTAAATATTGGAGATATTTTAGAATAGCTAATTGTTGTAAAAGATATGACATCTAGAAAGGTATCGTTTCTTAAGAACTAATTTAGGAAAATAGTTAGGAGTGTTGTTATGAGAGCATTAAATATAAATGGACACTTGTAAATCAAATAAGTGATTAATAACAAAATTAGTTTAGGACACTAGCTAATTTAATGCTTGTTTCTCTTCACTTGCAAGAATGTTGAGTGATCATGTGTAAGCTCTTGAAGATTTTATGTAATTTTCTTTTCCTTATTAATAATTTTTTTTTTTTTGTGTGTGTGTGTGTGTGTGTGTGTGTGTGTGTGTGTGTGTGTGTGTGTGTCTGATGACACTTATGCTATTAATTTTTAGGGATAAAATGATAGCACACTATGAGGATACAAAGATCAACACCTTCTTTAGACAATTGTTAAATCTCAAACAAAAGGGTTCAATGGTGGAACACATTGAGGACTTCCCAAAATTGAATATAGCTTAACTGATATTCCAGAGGAGCATAAGATTTATGTCTTCATAGGGAATTTAAAGGATAACATCCAAAATGAGGTTTTCCTTTGGGAACTTGATTCATTGGAGAAGGCATTTAGAGTGGAAAGAAAAGTTGAATGAAAAATTATGGCAACAAGGAAGTCTACCACTCACAACTATAAATATGGAAGTGTTTATGCTCCTAGCCTCCCACAACCTACAAGGTTGACACCACAACAATTCAAGGAAAAAAGAGAAAAAGGGCTTTGTTACAGTTGTGATAGAAAATACAGTAAAGGTCATAAGTGTACTGAGAAGAAATTATTTTACATAGATTGTGAAAAGGAGGAAGAAAATGAACAAGAAACATTGAAGGAGGAGGATATACACCAGGAACCAACCCAAGAGAAAAAAGAAATGAATTTGACCATATCTTATAATGCATTGATAGCAATTTCCACTCCTCAAACTCTCAAGATAGAAGGATATATCAAGAAGAAAAAGGTAATAGTGTTGATTGATTTGGGTAGTACACATAATTTTATTCATTGTAAGATAGCCAAGGAATTGAATTGCTTCATATATCCATCACCAGAGTGTCAAGTGATGGTTGCAAATGGAGGAACTATAAATTTCTCTGGAAAGTGCCATAATATCAAGCTAACAATGGGGGAATATGTATTGAATAATCCAATCCTTTCCATACCAATAGGTGGTGTTGATGTTGTACTAGGAGTCCAATGGTTACAACCTTTGGGGACAATAACTTTTAATTTTCAAGAACTTTTCTTTAATTTTTTTTGGGAAGGAAAGGAAGTGGAATTAAATGGTATCACAAGGAAACCGGGAAAGATAATAATCTCTAATGGAATGAAAAATATTTTGAAGAAAGAAAAATGAGGAGTAATTGCACAATTATGCTTACTAGAGGTTCAAACATTGAAATAACCTATTTCTCTAATTTCTGAAAAGTCTTGGTCAATCATTCCAAGGTGAGACCCCCAAATGACTTCCACCTATTCATGACCGTGATCATGCTATTCATTTGATTCTAGGAAGTGTTCCTCTAAGCATCGGGCCTTACATATATCCTTATGCCCAAAAGAGTGAAATGGAACTTATGGTTGCAGAAATGCTAGAGGTCGGTATAATTCAACCTTGTCAAATTTCTTTCTCTACTCCAACAATATTGGTGCATAAGAAGGATGGATCATGGCGCATGTGTCTAAATTATAGAGAACTCAACAAGATCACTATTAAAGATAAATTTCCCATTCCTCTTATTGATTAATTGTTGGATAAATTACATGGAGAATTTACTTCACCAAGTTGGATCTTTAGTCAGGATATCGTCAAATTAGAATGAAGACTGAAGACATTTTGAAAATAGCATTTACAACTCATGAGGGTCATTATGAATTTTCGGTCATGCATTTTGGCCTTACAAATGCACCTTACACATTTCAAGGTTTAATGAATTCCATTTTCAAGCCCTTCCTTAAAAAAGTTGTGTTAGTGTATTTTGATGATATTCTAATCTACAACGAGTCTTGGAAGGGTCATGTTCAACATGTTGACAGGGTGCTCAAACTATTAGAGGATAAACAATTATATGTAAAAAACTTCGAATGTTTCTTTGAACTATAAGAGGTGGAATATTTGGGTTATATTGTATCTCATGAGGGTGTTAAGGTAGACCCTACCAAAATTACAGCCGTTAAGGAATGGAAAATCCCCACAACCATAAAGCATTTTCGAGGATTTTTCTGGTTGGCAGGGTATTATCACACGTTTTTAAAGAATTATGGGAGAATATCAACAGCTCTAACAAAATTACTAAATAAAGATGCATTTTCTTGGACTCTAGAAACAAATAAGGCCTTTGAACATCTTAAGGAGGTGATGTGCCAAGCACTAGTCTTAGCTACACCAGATTTAAAAAAAAAACCTTTATTGTGGAATGTGATGCCTCAAGAAATGGAATTGGTGTTGCTTTAATGCAAGAGGGAATACCCATTTATTTTGAAAGTCATCCAATCAAAGGAAAGTATTTATACAAACCTATTTATGAGAAGGAAATGTTGGCAATAGTACATGCACTAAAGCAATCACGACCTTAGTTGATGAGAACACACTTCAAGGTAAAAATAGATCATGATAGTCTTAAATAATTTTTGGAACAAATATTATGTTCAAAAGAGCAACAAAAATGGGTCATAAAGATGTTGGGTTATGAATTTGAAATCATCTACAAAAAAGGGAAGCAAAATGTTGTTGCAGATGCACTCTCAAGAAGTGATGAAGACGTGGAAGCATTGCTTTGTGCCATTTCTATTATCCAACTTGATTGGATAACCAAAGCAAGGGATTAATGGAAGAATGATCAAGAGTTGTGGACACTCATTCAAAAGATTCAGTAAGATCTCAATACATCTAATACATTTAGCTAGAAAAATTATTCATTATGGTACAGATATTGCTTATATCTTTGTAAGAATTCCCAAATCAAACAAATTATTCTTTTGGAATTGCACACCTCCCCCTTACGAGGGAACTCAGTATTTTTAAAAACTTACCACATGGTCAAGAAGGAATTTTTTTGGTATGTCCTTAAATATGATATTCATAAATTTGTGTCAGCATGTTTGGTTTACCAACAAATAAAGATGAGACATTTAAGACCCCAGGTCTATTACAACCTTTAGCCATTCCAAGTCAGCATTGGGAGGAGGTCTTAATGGGTTTTATCATAGGATTAAAAAAGTCTAAAGGAAATAGTGTCATCATGGTGGTAGTTGATAGACTTAACAAGTATGCACACTTTCGCGCATTATCTCATCCTTTCAAATCCAGTACAATTGCTAATGTATTTATGGAAACAATTCAAAAGCTACATGGAAACCCAAAGATTATTGTAAGTGACAAATATCCCATTTTCACTAGAAATTTTTGGACGAAATTATTTTCTTGTCTTGATACTCAATTGGCTCATATCTCATCTTATCATCCTCATTCTAACCGGAAAATTGAGATAGTGAACAAATGTTTAGAAGGATATCTTCGTTGCTTTGTATCTGATAAACATACACAATGGATCAAAGTGGTTACCTTTAGTTGAATGGTTGTATAACACTTCCTTCCATACTACGGAAAAAATGACCCCATTTATGGCACTTTATGGATATCATCCACCATCCATCACATCATCTTTAAGAGAAAATTCTAAGGTTCATGCAGTGGAACATCACATTGAACATCAACAACGAGTTCTCCAACTCTTCAAGGATAATCTCACTCTAGAGCAAAATCAAATGAAACAACAAGCATATCAACATTGCAGCTAAAGAAGTTTTGATTTAGGTGACACAACTGTACAAACAAATGCTCCTCAAGCAAGATAAGAAGGATAATAAATTATCACCCAAGTACTATGGTCCTTACAAGGTGTTGCAAATGATTAGTACTATGGCATACAAATTGGAGCTGCTTGCATCTTCCCAAGTACACCCAATTTTCCATGTTTCATGCTTAATAAATGTTATCGGTGACAATATCTCAATTCAAACAATGTTTCCAGAACTTGACAAAGAAGGAAAAATCATATTTGAGCTTGAAGAAGTCACAAAAACAAGAACCTGACAACTACATAATCAATTACTTTAAGAGTATCTCATTAAGTGGAAGAACTTACCTGTTGAAGATTCCACTTGGGAGGATGAGAATTTTATACGGAAGCATCAAGAACTACTCAAGCATTGAGGACAACACTTTTTTGAAGGAGAGGGGCAGTTAGGTTCCTATAATACTAGTGTATCCCCCTTATTGTTATTATAGTGTAGCCCCTATTGTTATTTTTGTGCCCCATAGAAGCCCACTATTGTTATTGTTGTGCCATTACATTATTATTGTTATGTAGGCTCTAATTATATTGTGACACCTTAAACTCCTATCATTTGTATCATCCAAGTATTGTTAATTTATGTGATTTAAAGGAGGTTTCCCTCTCGAAGAGGATAATTTTTAAGTCGTTGATCTATCTTTTCTTCTGTTTCGTGAGATGGTTGCGTAATATATATATTGTTTGTAGGATCAAAATAGAGCAAAGGAACTTTCCCCCTCAAAGAGGATAATCTTTAAGTTGTTGATATATAT
>APFE031163729.1:185794-236854 GCA_000404065.3 Pinus taeda
TTATTTATTTATTTATATCACTTGCAGGATTAGAATAGCGCAAAGGAAGTGTGAAAGTAGGAGAGGGTTGAATGTCCTGTTGCAATCAAGGTGAGAACACTTCATAATGGAAGGAATGGGGTTTTTGAACATTGATCAATTGTATGATCAATGATTGGAAGTTAACCAAAATACACAAAGGAGTTACAAAGATGTTGGAGGCCAAA
Organism: Pinus taeda; assembly: GCA_000404065.3. Classification (NCBI taxonomy): domain Eukaryota; kingdom Viridiplantae; phylum Streptophyta; class Pinopsida; order Pinales; family Pinaceae; genus Pinus; species Pinus taeda. Next base: position 186,001 of record APFE031163729.1, read on the forward strand.
GAATCGAGCTAGAGGCAAAGTCAAAATAGAGAGGAGTGCAACACTTAGGTCTTGAAACCTTGACGAGAGATCATCATTTGAAAGTGCTAGGGGATGATAATTGACATAGTCCGGAAACAAAATGAGAGTGCTAGGTTGAGACCCTGAAATCCCAAAACCCCATAAGTGTTTGTGATTTTTTTTTTTAAAGCACTCTGTTGGATGAAAAACTGGAAACTTGAACGTAATTGCAGATTTATCCATTGAAATAAAATATTTTATTAATTATTGAATGATTGAATGATCCTTTACATTCCCTCGGACAATATGCATAAATATGCAGCGATTGTTCATGAGGGTAAATGGTCATGTCTTTTGGCAATGATTTTTTTCGTTAATTAAAAAATGTTTAAATAAATAAATAAATAAATAATTAACTAATTAACTAATTGTTTACTATATATTTATACATATTTTATTAAAATATTCTATGAATTATTTATTCATAACACATTGACACCAAGATTGTCTATTGTTAGAGTAGGGATCGTGAATAGACGGAATCTCGGGATAGACTTTTCCGTGGAGGCTGGAAATAATGGAATCCCATAGGAAAATTTTAATTAAGCATTGGGGATAAGGGAATAGGGATGAATGATTAACAGAGTTGAAAGTGATGGAAAATTTTCCATTCCCAAAACATTCAAAAGCCTAGAAGAAATTTAAAATAGGAGTCGACAGATCTATGGGGTCGATAGGAGGAAAATAAAATTGGTGGCATTTTCTCATTGTAAGAGAAAAGTGGGCCAACAGAGTAAAACAAAAGCAAAGAGATCTTATACCTAGAAGCTCTCAGGGTGCGAGTTTTGATTCTAGCGGGTCCCATCTTGGAAGTACAAGAAGGTCAGAACCATGTAATCTTTTCAAATTGAATTTCAATTGAGTGTCAGGGATCTAAGGTCATAGGGAAAAACAAGTGGAAATACTGGAAGGTTGGGAGGTTGGAAACCCCGCAAATCATATTAATTAGGCATCAAGGTACTTGGTGGAACCCACAATCAGAAAGGAAGAAACACAAGGTTTTCATGAATATGCGAAAATGACCGAGAAAGACATTTTCCAAAGGAAAGGCCAATAGCAGGGGTGACGACAATATACATGGGCCATACCTAGAACCAAAGACCTGGAAGTTTTTGTAATTAAGAGTCATGATCTGACTAGCGGGATATATGTGTGAAGGTTGTGCTCATTCATTATAGGTGGCCACAACTATAAAAGGGCCAAGTTCATATTATAAAGCGAGTTTTGGCTCCGGGGGATATGTGGAAAGGAGCTTGACTCTGATTGTTTATAAAAGGGATTCATTATCCCATGAATCATTGTGAATGTGGGTAAACAGGCTCAAATTTTGGGCTTGCATCATGTGGTATTAGAGCGAGGATGCTCTAAAATTTCAGAATAAAGAAGAAAAAATCAATTTGGTTGAGGTAAAATATTTATTTTTCAATTTTAATAGAAGATTGCTAATTAGAAAGTGAGATGTTGTGCAGATATGAAGTGTTGTGAAGATAAGGAGGATAACTACTTTGTGAAGAAGTAGAGCGGAATTGGCTTGAGAAGAAAAGAAAAATGTTCTAAGAACAAAGGAGCATGAAGAACAGATTCAGAGGATCGATTGAGGAAATCTTCGCATAGGTATGAAATTTGTGTGAGTTTGCTTGCAGGAAGTAAAGTGAGGAGAAGTAGTAGCAATAGAGTAGAAGATTTAGGAGGGAGGATTGTGACAAAACCAAACAATAAGATGGATTTCTAAAGAGAAGATGAGAACAATATAATTTCTTTAGGAGAGGTGAGCAGTTGAAGTTGTACTAGCCAACAACTTTTGAAGCCGAAGAGCAGGTGTGCTCTAGATGAGAAGATTCTACTGCAAAGAACCAGAGAGACAAAGAAGAAGGGCGACTCCCAACAAACAAAAGTTGGGTATAAGTTGTCCGAGAAGGTAATTCCACAATGAGCATGGGTATAATTTCCTAGAGAAAGAGAGGAAGAATCTCAATAGAAGGAAGCAAAAATACCAAATGGATGAGCTTAGGAGGAAGCTTAATGAGGTATTGGTACCAGGTGCAGGACTTGCTACAAGAGAAGGAGAGGAGGCTTGTTGCAACTAAGAAGAAGTGGAAAAGGAGTGCTCACAAAAGAAGAAGAAGAAGGAATGACTACTGATAGTCATGTATAAGGTTAGAAGAGAAGTCACAATAAAATAAAGAAGAATGCTAAAGCAACTAGCATAAGGAGAATGAGTGATGAATATTTCAAGAGGGAGAAGATTGAGTTGAAGGAAGAATTCAATCATTTGAGGCAGTTGTTATGAGACCAATGATATGGTTGGATGATGAAGAAGAAGAAGGTAAGATGGCCTTCATTATAGAGGAAATTGAAACAGAATATGTGTGCCAGGATGAAGGAAGAAATCAAAACAACTATGTATGGGATGGAAGTTTATTTCGAACTTGAGCAAGGAAAAATCCTTAGAGAAAGTGAGGATGAGAAAAATGTTGAGAAGAAACATTTTGAGGATCAATGTATCATGACAGTGATATCGATTGAGGCTAGAGAGCCTTTTTTTTTACTGATAATTGTTGTAATGTAGGAATTTTTGTAGACGATGGACTAAACATCCATTTTGTTTTGTATAAGGATGGAAAATAGTCATTAAGTACTATTTTCAAGAAGGAAGAAAGAACAATTTCTTTTGTAAAGAAAATACAAGTGAAGATTTTATAAGAAATGGAAAAGTGAATTCATGAAGGAAGAACCTGAGGTAGAGAAATTTTTATTTAGATGAGATTCTTGAGATGGAGACATTTACTTTTTGTAATGAAAGTGATGAGGATGATGAATCTTTGGAGGAATAATTTCTTGTAGTGGAGACGAACCTAATGGGAAGTTTAATGTTTCCAATAATGTATAAGGAAGAGACGTTGGAGGCATCTACAAAGACCTTAAAGTTTCATTTTTTTAAAACTAATATGTGTTTTTTGTCTGTAGGATATGAGAAATGCAAGGATAGACAAGCTTATGAATATCTCAATTCTGAGGAGGAGATAACATTGAAAAATAAAGCAAATGAAATTTTCTAAGAGGACGAGGAAGAGAAGGAAATGATATGCTGGCTTGGAGATCTTTCAGTTAGAAAAGTACAAGGAATTTTGGAGGATGCTATGTAGGATTACAAAAGAGAGCATGGCACTGGTAAAAGAGGAAGAGGCTGTAGAAGAATGGAGCAAAAGTATGGAGGAAATCTTGGATAAAGGTATAAGTTGTTTGTGGAAAATTTGTCATTTTAGTAAAAATGCAAGATATGGAGTTGTTGGAGCAAGTGGAAAACTTGAAGTTGTAGCTCAAAAGCATGTAGCAGATAACATATAGTTTTATCAATCAACAACAATAGGAGCTGGAGATGACAAAAATTGTAAAAATTCCTTGTGGGGATCAACAATTAATAAACTATAGTAGTAGAGTTCAGTAAGAAGACAACGAGGATTGGTAGAAAATGTACCAGCTAGAGAACAAGTTGGACATAGAGATTGGTGATTTGTGGATGCTAAAAACGTCTAGAAGGTAGCAAAGATGTGATAGACAAAGGAAGGCAGACCATGGAAAGGTACAACTAACCAAATAAATTTGCATCAGCAAAATCAATGGGCAGCTACAACATAAATTATGGAATCTAGGAAGAAAGAAGAAGATAATAGTGGGACAATAACAACATGACATAACAATGGACTTACTGCAAACGAAAGTTTGGGATCCAGGAGGATTTTCACCATGGCTAATTGAAATCTTTTGAAACCATGGAAGCACATGGTCAGGGGAACATGAATATTTAAACTTGGGAGTATGATGCAGGAGAATATTAACTCCAAGTCAAAGCGTATTTTGACTAGGATAGGGATCTTTTCATTTACCAAGGGAGTTTGTTCCCCAAGTGTGTGCAAAATTAATTTAATGTATCTTCCTAAGTTTTTAAGAATAATTGTATATAATTGATTAAAATGAGGATTTTTGTAACCATATCTTCTCTAAATGAGATATCTCGAGAGTATTTTGGAGAATGAAAAAGATTTAGGGGTTAGTTGGATTTTTAGAGGATTTTGTGGATCTAGAGAGGCTACATTTAGAGATTGTTGAAGGAACTGTGGATTTGAACTAAATGTGGTTCAGAATCCCCTTTTGTATCTATTTTGTAAACAAATTATTCATATATGGAGGAATAGGAAGAGATTAGGGAGGAATGGGAGGTAGGAGAGAGGCTAATATGCTAGAGAGGGCCAATTATTGTTTTTAAGGACAAGGGCCTTTTCAATTGTTGTATATAATATCGAAACATTGTTTCAAGTGAATTTTGAGGGTGCATCTCTATTCATTGTTAATGCCGAGCACTTTTCTATATATATGTATTGAGGCTGTAGGCATAAAACTTAGGAAGGATTCACACACACACACACACACACACACACACACACACACACACACACACACACACCACACACACACACACACACACACACACACACACAGAAACAGACACACAGACACACACACACACAGACACACACACACACATCACTTGTAGGATCAGAATAATGTAGAGGAAACGTGGAAGCAGGAAAGAGCCGAATTTATTGTTGCAATCAAGACGAGAACACTTCATAATGGAAGGAATGGGGTTGTCGATCATTGATCAACTTCATAATCAATGATTGAAAGTTAACCAAACTACACAAAGGAGTTAAGAAGATGGAGGCCAAAGAATAGAGGTAGAGGTAAAGTCAAAGCATAAAGGAGTGCAACATTGATCCGAATTGGATCCTAAAGAACTCTCTAAGTTTTCATAACTTTGTAAAATTCATGCCAAAGTTTCAAAGTCTTACAAAGGTCAAGCTTATCAGAAATATCCTCGAATAGTTGTAATTTGTGAGCAGCACCGAGCAATGAGGACCCTCGGTCAAGCGCGTAGACCGTTGGCCCATGGTAACGCGCGCTACCACGAAACAACAAAACGGGAAGCCCTTTTTAGAAACGGGGGAGGTTTTTGATATGCGATTACTGATAAGTCATTAATCGCATATCGCCAGGCAAACCCCTTAAAGAAGAAAAAGCCCTGAGCGATCCAGACCCGAAAAGTCAAAAACCATACGGAATTCACCGATTCCGTCATAGGCGGGTCCCACACAAAAACCGATAAGATATCGGAAGGGCTTTGAGTGGTAAGCGGTTTTAACCGAGTCCCACCCAATGCCACACACTGGGTGCCACGCGTCCAGCGAAAGAGAGAGAAAACCGCTCACATCGGACGGGTAAACGTCATGCTACTTACCCGCCTGATATGGATGGAGATCGTAGGATCTGGAGGCTCTAGATCAACGACGGAAATGCAATCCAATGGATGACTGGATTCAACGGGGTAAATAGGTCGAGTTGTATAAAGGTTTGAAGTCCAGCATGAACGATGAGTTGGCAGAGGAATCATGTTCGCGGGCTTTATGTGAGTTAAATGGAAATAATGGCAGTTCAAACATTTCCAAGAGAACTGACACTCAATTCGTTATGAAACAGGTGGCCACCTCCCTGTGAGGTGTTACATAATGATGATGACACAGAACAAAGGAATTCAAACGGATAGAGGTAGGAGAACCAAAACTTTGCGAAGCGGAAATGAAAAGTCAGGAAGCATATTGGCTTTAAAGCCACGATCTGACAGAGAAGTAGTAAGGAGTTAGTCAAGGTAGAAATCTAAGAGCAGAGAACAAAGAAAGTAATTCGAGTTGACCTGAAGGCAACATCAAGCCAGACAAAGCTAGAGAGAGTCAGAGAGTCTGTGTACTCCAGAGAAGGCCTGAGAGGTTCAAGCGAACTCCTCTATATATGCTTGTCATGTATGAGTCTCAGATTGGGCTCATACTACTGTGACCAATAGAGGTCAATTTTCAGTAAGGAGAGTCTCTATACTCCAGAGACTTGGGGGATCCAAGTCCAGTCCTACTGATTTATATTTGTTCATGAGACTCAAATTGAGCTCACTGTTGTAAAAAATCTGCTTTGAAAACATAATAGAGAGGCCACCACTGAAGGCTGGACCGAGAGACGTAGCCCAAGAGTATTGGGTGAACTCCTTATTAAACTTGTTGTGTTTACATGTTTGCCTGTTATGTTTTTCGCTAACTGCTTCAGTGCCTGTGTATTTCACAATATTATCAATTCGTTGCATAAAGTAACATAGGCACATCCATGCACATGAGTCTGTAATACCTTTAATTCTTTGTCCTAGATAAATTCTAGATCAAACGCTTAGGTTTTGAAGTCTTGACAAGAGATCTTCGTTTGAAAACACCAGGGGATGATAATTGACGGAGCTGGGAAACAGAATGAGAGCGATGGGTCGAGACCCCAAAAGCCCAGAACCCTATAAGTGTTTGCAAATTGATGTTTAAAAGCGACGACACTGAGATTTTTTAATGTCAGAGCAATGATTGTCAATAGACAAAATCCCTAGATGGACTTTTCCCTGGAGGTTGGAAATCCCAGAATCTCATAAGTAATTTTTAATTAAGCATTGGGGATAGGGGACCAGTGATCAAAGATTAATAGAGCTGCAAGTGACAGATTTTTTTCCATTCCCAAATCATTCAAAAGCCCATAAGTAATTTAAACTAGGAGCAGAAAAAGCTGTAGGGAGGATAGGAGGAAAAGAAGATTGGTGGTATTTTTTTGTTGTATGAGAAAAGTGGGCCAACAAAGTAAAGAAAAAGGAAAGAGATCTTATACCCAGAAGCTCTCAAGGTGCAAGTTTCAAGACTAGCAGGTCCCATCCCGGAGTTCTAGAAGGTGAGAACCTCGTAACCTTTTCAATTGAATTTCAATTGAGCGCCGGGGATCCAAGGTCATGGGGAACGAGAAGTGGAAATCCCCAAAGGTCAGGAGGTAGAAAACCCCATAACTCATATTAATTAGGTGTTGGGGTACTTGGTGGAGTCCATAATTAGAAAGGTGGAAACACAAGGTTTTCACGAATATGCAAAAATGACCGAGTAGGGGCTTTTACAAAATAAAGTCCAATTGAAGGAGAAATGACAATAGAAGTGGGCAATACCTAGAACCAAATACCGGAAAGTTTTTTGTAATTAAGAGCTGGGCTCTGGCTAGTGGAATATATGTATGAAGGACACACTTATTCATTATAGGATGTCATGACTATAAAAGGGAAAAGTTCATATTATAAAGAAAGTTTTGGCTCTAGGGGCTATGTGGAAAGGAGCTTGAATATGATTGCTTATAAAAGGGATTCATCATCTCAAGAAGCACTGGGATTGTGGGTAAGAAGGCTCAAATTTTAGGCTTGCATCATTTCCTTCCTAATGAGTGACTCGATTCACTTTTATTTTGAAGACTCTTATGCTCGTCCTTGTCATTACCTTGTGGATCTAAAATATTGTGATTGTATCCAATGGTTGTCTTAATTAGAGGTGAGTGTTGTTCATTAATAATATTCTCTAGTGATTCAAATTCCTTTACTCATTCGTTATTCCAATTAGATTGTGATTTTGTTTTCTCATAATCTTTTTTTTTTGTAAGCTACGGTGTTACCTTTTCTATTATATACATCAATAGTAAAACTGTACAAAACCAGTGACCTCAACCTGCCCCGTAGGGAAACCAGGTCTGTTGGTCACTCATAGAAACATAGTCTGAGAATGTTCACTTGTCAACTATGAAACAACATACCAAGAAACAAAACAGAACCCTATCTACATTTTGTCTTTTAATATCTAGTCTCCGACCCATAACAAAACTGCAATACAGACTGATTCACTAAGGCTTATCACAAAAATTCAAAAAAATAACAGGACAGACAATCAATCTACCCATATTTCTTGCTTGCATTCTCCCTCACGCTTCGCCTTGGCTAATTCCTTTAGCAAGCCCTGGATTTCCTCTATTTTGTTGTCCTGGTTTCATATCATGAGCTACAGCTTGGTCATCTCCTTCTTCATGTCCAACAAACCTTGGGCAATCTCTGTCATCTCTTCAATGACCTGCTCCATTGCTCTGGCTAGAAAATGTTTCATCACCCAATACATGTGAAGTGCTCGTTTATATAACATCAGGTGACCTCGCGTATTCCCCGGATCTGGAAGCAGAGTGATCCACTCCTCCATTTCTGGGTCGGAGGGTTCTTCCAGAACGCTAAATTCCATCGCATCAATTATCCTCCTGATATCGCTATCGGTCCCTTGGATATACACTTTCTCCACTTCCTGCGTAGCCTGTTCCATGGAGCGCCGACCCTTCTTCTGCCGATTCCAAGCCGGAGTCTCCATCTCGAATTGGGGTGCCTGCTGAGGCTTTCCTCGTCCCCTACTTCTCCTCCTGTTTCCTCTTTTTGACGGTCTGCCCTGTTATTGCTTCTACTGCTTTGGCCTACCTCGAAGGTCTCCCTCGCCCGACATTTCTCCTTCCCTATCTCCATTTCCTTTTCTCCAGAGCTTTCATCTTCCTCCGTTATTTGCTCCTGCTCCCCTCGGGTGTTCCTCCTTCCTCCCTCCTGCACCTGCCTCTCCCTCCTTCCTCCTTCCACCATATCGTTCGGCCGTCGTTTAGGACTGAGTCTCACACCTCACTGCCAACCTACTCTGCTCCTCACCACCTTCCCAGACTTCGAATTGTCCGTCATTCTACCTGCTCTTGCCCTTATATGGATACTGCCACCTAACCTCTGATGCGGCAGATGATCGCCACCGATCCTTTCTCCTGTCATCTTCATGATTCCATCTACTCCTCGCCTTAGTATGCAATCTCCTCTGCTTGTCGTCGCAGCCTTCCTCATGATGATCGCCTTGAGGTGTGGTGCGTGCTGGCTGGGATATCCCATCACTGCTTTGAGATGCCCATACTTCTTGTTTTCTCATAATCTTATTTTAGAGTCACAATTTCAAATTATAATTGTTCACAATGCCTTTCCTTTTCTTAAATTTGTTTCATTGAGACTTCCTCTCTTCTATTGGTTTTTTCTAAATGAGTTTCTAGTTCTTCTTTTGCAATCACGAGCCTATCAATTTCTCTTAATGCTTTCATTAAATCATCCTTTTTCACAATTATCTGGTTCACTAGTCAACTGATCTTCAAGAGCCATAAGCATTTTGTAGCTAGTGTTAGAATCATAAAATGAGTTTGTCTGATTATTAGACGCGTCTTCATTTGAATAAAATATTTTCTTTGCAGAGAATTTATTTTTTACAATTTTCTTGGAGACATCCTTTCCTTTTTCTTTCTTATCATAATTTTCTTTATATGGAAATTTGGATTCATAGTGACCTACTCTTCCACAATAAAAACATTTAAAGGGAATTTTACCTTTGAATTTACCAATTCCCACTTGCAATTTCCTTCCAAATTTCATCTCTTCTTCACTTGAGATATAACTGGCATCTTTAGGCTCCTCTTTTTATTTTCCTTTATATGTGGCTTTGAAAGAAACTTCTCTAATCTTTGATTTATTCCATTTTGTTCTCATCTCGTAAGCTATTAATATTCCATGGAGTTGTTCTAAAGTAATACTCTTCAAATCCTAGATTTCTTCAATGGAAAAAAAATTGGCATCAAAATTTGGGGTTAGTGATCTCAAAATATTTTCAATAATAATAGAACCCTCAATCTTGTCACCAAGGCCTTTCATAGTGGTAGTAATCTCATCTACTCTAAGGAAACATATTACAATGCTTTCATCATAATGCATTCTAAGAGACTCATACTTAATTCTATATGATTGTTGTTTGGCACTTTTTACCTTATTGTCACCTTCATAGCTCTAGACAAGCTTATCCCCTATTTACTTTGTGGTGTTTAGTTGCATGAATTTCACAAATTTAGATTCTGTTAGTCCTCCCAAGATAACTTTTACTACCTTTGGATTGTTCTCATACCACTTCTCTCCTACTTCATCTGTAGGAATGGAGGCTAGATATTGATATCCACCTTCAACAACTGCCCATACATCAGCTCCAGGTGACTGCAAATATGATCTCATTTGAACCTTCCAAATCATAAAGTTAGTTCCATTAACAAGGATGGCTTGGTATAAAATACTCCATCTTGACTGCTCATCTTCATAGATATCCCTTTAAGCAATCAAGATTCTTCTGAGGGACCTACTATGATACTAATTGTCGGAAATACTAGGGGGGTGAATCACTATTTCATTCCCAATTCAACTTTACTTGATTTATGCATTCATTTCCAAAGATTCCTTATTCAGTTATTTCATTAGTAGATCACAGTGTTATAGATTATAACTTTTTCATTAAACCATGAAAATCATTAAATATAACAGCATATAAACCATAATAATCCAAAGACACATCAACACATATGGACATCAGGATTTTAGGTGGAAACCCAATGTGGGAGAAAACCATCACTACTATCGTTCTTTCATCTTCTTTTATTATAAAGAAAGTCTTCTTACAATTTTGTATTAACGCAAACTCTTGCCAACATGCAGGCTCCTACCTGTAGGAGGCTACAACCTCCAATGTTCTCCAGCTCAGAAGGGAGCTACTACCCCCTAATCAAGTTTATTGACTCCTACCAGAAGGAAGCTCCCACTCTCTTACTGAAGGCTTCAAACCTCAACACCGTGGAGCATGTTTCAAGATTTTCATACTAGATCCACATATCAATCAACCATTAAAAACATGCAAGACACCACCCACCCAAACCATATATCAAGATACGAAACACTGAATCATTGAATACCAATACCAATACTGAATACAATGAATCATTGAATACCAATACCAATACTGAATACCAATATGTCAATCACTAAATCACTGACTTAATGAATACTGAATAACTAAATATTGAACCACTGAATCACCAAATCAATGAATATTGAATCACTGTATCTGAATACTAACCAAATTCACTACAAACATATCATACCAATACACAACCAAATCACTGTCGATACCAAGAAAATTAAACCATAATCCTGCTAAACCACAACACTATCATGCCAAGCCAAATAACTCATCAAGCTAAATCAAATCAATCCTGGAAAATGTTAAGCTAACCAAGTCATGCCAAACTAAGACCAATTAAGTACCATGTCAAACCCTAACTGCCAAATCACTGCAATGTCCATCAGCATCATCATAATATATACTAAGCCAAACATCAAGTTACAACCTTGTCAATTGTAAAGTTAAATTTCATCCACAAATTGTCATTTGTCAAGTCACAAACTGTCAAGTATTATAATCAATCTAATGTCAATCCCTAATAAGTTATATCAATATGTAATATTACTGTCATGCAGTAAGTCCAACAAATTCTTCCTACCAGCTCACATCATAATCATGAACATGAAATCTCAAGTAACATGAGAAAGGTATAAGCAACAACATATATGAAATTTATTTCCTTGTGGCGCATTAAGCAACAACTCATATTGAGACCAAACCTATCAAACCAAATGCAACAAAAAATAATCAAATGTTCGTTTGACTAATTCCTAGCATCACTAGTTAAAGCCATGCAATCCTCAAGGAAAAATGAAAATGCAAGGCCATTGTCAAGACCATAGGCAACAACAACATAACACTCATTCACTATGATATCAATATGAGTATTCTCCTCTAATAGTAGATCCAATCACATGAGACAAATCATAAGATTAGTCAAGGCATCCAATATCTGCAAGCTATATATCCCTATCCATATAGATCTCTGCCCTAGAAGGTCATCAATTCTCTGTCACAAATATTGGCTAGTCAAAATGTCAAGTATAAGAACCAAACTAACTTGACCATAGTGCCTTTGCAACTTTCACCTATTCAAATCATATGCACTCTATGCCATACCAAACTGTATATCCTCGCAATAGACAATAACCTTTACATATACATTAATCAAGCAACTAACATTTTAAGGAGCAAGAATTTATTTATTTATTTATTTTTGTTGTGGAAAAATCATAACTTTCTATTAATTATAAAAAGTTACATAACTAGATGCACATAGTGCATTCCCAAGCTGCACCACTCAAAAAGTTGGTGCCTATAAAATCAGAGCCAAAAAAAGCCAAAAATTAAAATATAAAATAAAGTTGGGGCTAATAAAAAAGTCTTAGTCACCCTTTTCTCCCTTTCTTCTTTTCTACTTTTTTCCATCCTCCTTAATCAAGAGTGGTTGTTACAATGATTAATTGGTTCTCTTTTGTCTACCTCAGATGTCACTTATCTGAGTTTTGACTCCCAGATGTATAAAGACGTTTTAATCTTTTTATCTCCTTCCCCCTCAACATTTATTGGCCTGAGTTACCTTCTACTCTTGGATTTTACGAACTTGATCCCCCTATTTCGTGCTAACTCAATTCTTCTTCACTAAATATCTCTGCGGATTTGGGATTTCCTTAGTGATGGGGGGTCCCAAGTCCTCCTCTTCCTCTTCTTCGTCAGCTTGTGGTGTTGGTAAATGCCGTCCCTTTAGCTTTTTGACATGTTTCTTTTTCCTCCTGGGATTTTTATTTACCAAAGGGCATGTGGTTTTTCGATGTCCAGATTGAAGACATAGACGACATCTAAATGCAGTGTTCTCATAACTGGGTCTACCACTAGTTGTTGTCTGTCAAAAGGATATGATCAGGTAGTCCTTTACTGAGGTCTACCTCAACACATATCCTGGTAAAGGTATAAATTTCTTTTTCAATTCTTTGTGTATCCATTTTGATATATCTCCCCAACATGTTGTCGATTCCTTCCAGTACTTTTGGGTGCTAGAAGTGAAGGGGTAAGTTATGCAGTCTTACCCAAACCAGTATTTTGGAGACTATTATTGTATTAACATCAAAATGTGGGAACCATGGGGTGATAAATAATATCGCGTTTCCCCAGAACCAAGGACCCTCATGTAAAACCTGATCTCTGATCTCTCATGATTCAAATTTTACTACGAAGAAACCCTTTGAGCATAAGTGAATCTCACAAGTTACCGTCTAGTTCGTAAAGATCCACTGAAAAAGATCCACATGTTTTAGACAGAAACCATTGAACCTGCAAATGATTGTCTGGGATTGATATGTTGTGCAAATATTATTGATATCTGCTAGATCTATTGTCATTTCTGGAATATCATTCATCTATTCTACAATATAGGGCCTAGGAATATTGAGAGTTTATTCAGGTTTACCTGATGTTGTAGCTTTTCCTTTGAGGGCGTCTTTGAACGAAGTAGATCCGTTGGTTTGTCCTTTGGCTAACCCCAGGTCCTTGGGGATATTAGATCTTGTCGAACCCCCCCGCAACCTCAGGTTAATGATGATCGGGAATTTTTTTTCTATGCCATAGTCTTGTAAGTGCCTTTAGTCCTGCATGGAACTACCTGCATAGATCAATTTTTGCAGTTCCATTAGGATACCCAATTTTTTATAGATCACCAATTTTGTATTTCTCACCAATGAATCCTTAAGAATCCACATGATGACCAATCTACGTGTTGGGGTTTGTGGAAAAATTTGGAAATCCCTTCTCCTAGTAGAGAGATCTTCTAGATCTGGGCCTTCAGAGTAGCAAATAGTTGAAAAACCCTTCCATTTGCTACAAAAAATTTCTGCCTGGGGGGTCAGCTTCCCTTGCCCTATCCCATCCTTGATGGTCTTTGCATGCTTTGTTCCTTGTGAACAACCGATACCCCAGCTGCCATGGAGCTCAAGAAACCCAATAAATATCAGATCAATGCAAGAAAAAAGGTTGATGAGGCCTGGTTTGTAAGGGTTTTCAACAACATGTGGCCATTCAGTCCCATGATCGCGTGTTGATTCCCATCGGGTGCTGTGATCACCAGCTTTACAATCCTTAACAAGTTAACTGCAACACCACTGATTGGAAGAGCCCGCATCTCCTCGTCTCCTGATCCATCATCTTGGAGTTCCAAATCAATGAAGGAGGAGGACAACTAAGGGAAAAATTGAGGAAGGGAAAAGTGAGCAACAATCTAAGCAAAAAATTCATTGAGGGTGCCGCAGAGGGCACATATCCATGCCAAATTTTATGTCTCACAGCTAGGAAAGAAGTATCTGTTGGTTTCATAGATAGGATGGGAGCTCGTTTTTTCTACGACAATGAAAGGAGTGATTGAGATCCCCCATGACAGACCCCCGTTCTCCTGTACCTATGCCTTGCTTGGGAACCTTGATATGCTTATCCACACATCCATCCTCCACCTCATTGGAAAACTGATGAGGTGAATATTAGAAAATCTCAAACAAAGAGAATGTTTAGCTCCGAGGAAAGAGAACTTTTCCCAGGTAATGATATCTACAACCTCACAGCTTAAGGAGCAACATACAGATCTCTGCAAAAAAGTTAATTTCCACATCCACTGTCTTATGAAATAAGTCACTTTTCATTCATAGTCACTAAATAAACAAATTCAACCATGTTCACAATGGATCTCAAGCATTCAATAAAAAAGACAAGCTATCACTGTCATGACCTCCTCTAATTACAAATTAGATATTTGCTTACAAATAAGAAATACTCTACCTAATGCTGATCTCTACAATTAAAACAAGGAAGATCTAGACATAAGATATGAAAGGGTCCATCATTGTAAGTCAAAAGGAAACCATTAACTCCTATAACAAAACTCTATTATTTAAATTCTAGTGATTGATGCAAAGTTCCATTAAACAACACATAATTCTTTGTAAGCATCAAGCATAAAAAATTAGTAGACAAGCATATCTATCTCATTTCATCCTCCATCAAGTCCATTCATTTAGATCTTTGAGATCTGATTTTCTTTGATGTGTCCCTTGTGCATTCCTGTTCAAATGAAATCACATGAAATGGATTAATGAATGCACACATACTGTTTTATATCGATCTCCTTATATAAGATTTTGATTTCCTCAATACCTCAGGGAAAAACCAATGTTTTCAATTAGCATAGGAAGAATTTGATGTAGGTATTATTAGCCATGTCAATACAACCTTGTGCACACAATTTCATGATAGAAACCCTGGTTTTGTGCGTGGATTTTCATTTTTCCACACCTACAAGTAAAACCACACCCTTAGTATGTATTTCCATGTGGCCAAAAGGCTATATTTTTCTCCCATAAGCCCGCTTCCATGTAGCTTAAACTTGTTGGCCACAACCTTAATCCTTCCTCCATGCGGCTGCGGGTAAACTAGGCCAAAACTCCTTCTCTTCATCCAAAACATGGAGTCATTCTTCCTCATGATTTGCAACACCAGTTCAAGCCTTTATACCATCATGCAAACCTCTGCAACTTCCTATACTAAACCATCAATCATGTACTTGATACTTCACTATTGCACTGTGACTACTTTTTTTTAATAAGATCGGATAGTGGATATATTACCAAAAGATGGGGTGGAACAAGCTCCTATTACATTTGACTGTAGTGAAGATGGAAATGAAGCATTGAGAATGTGCTGGGAACATAGTCCCTTCTCCTGTGTTTGTATTCAAAATTTCATAGATTTCTGTAGCTATTCTAGAGTATTGCCTAACATATTGACCTACTAGTAAAGAAAATTTACATAACATTGATTCTCTTGTAGATTTTCATGGTTTGTACACTGATTGTTCCTGAGAGGGTTGTTTCTTCTTGCCATAGTGGATAGAGTTCTCGCCTTCTTGGCTCATGGTGGTGGTTTTGAAGTATGCCACTGCCTCCTCTAAATGCTCACATTTATTTTTAAGAGCCATGATCTCTTCTTTATGAACTTCCATGTTCCTCTTCTGATAGCTATACTCCTTTCTTATTTCAGACTTGATGTCTTTTAGCGATTCTTGGAGTCTACTGATCATGAATTTGTTCGCTTTGCATGCTAGAAATGCATCATTCCTTGCTGCCTTTTCTATGGGGTTGAATTCCATTTGATTCACTTCCTTCTTTGTCTTTTTGGGCTGCTTCTTGTTCCTTTTGTTGTTTTGATTCCTGTACCTTGTGTTGCTTGAGGTGATCCTTTTATTGCTGTAGTTGCCTTCTGGTCTTTTGCAGTGAAAGTCTTTGCTGCTTGCTGGAGAGATTATATCTTGATGATCACGGGGAGATGTAGAATAGACAGAGAGGGATAAAACTGTGAGAGTAAAAATGAGAGGAGGGCATAGGTGCTTTCTAGTGGAGGAGCAAGAGGGATTGAGGAATATGTGTTTTGGCACTTCGACAGGCCTAAGACTGGCTTTAAATGGATATGGAGTGAGGACGTAGTGGAGTACAGGAGAGCAGAATTGGAGCAAGAGGGTTGCGCTTTTTGTTGATTGATGATCTCGATGCGTAGGAGAGGAGTCGAGTGGAAGCTCAGTGAGGGCGGAAATGCATGATGCAAAGTAGAGGCGGTGTGGAGTAGATGGAAAGAGCGAGTATGTCTGGGATTAGAGCTGCGAGGGATAATGCATTTCCAGTTATGTTTAAAAAGACTGAGAGTTATCCAGTACCTGTCTCAGATAAGATGTATTGTTGTAGGATTCATGCGTGCTTGTTCATGATCGTCCTTACTGCCACATTGCTTGATGTTTTTTGATTTCCCCTGATTTTTCCTTTGGAATCTCGTTACCATCTAATTGCTCTTGCAGTGATATCATTTTGATGATCTCTTGTTGTCTTTTTGTTTATTGTTTTTGGGAATGTTCGCTGTTTCTTTTTATTGGATAGATTCATGCCTCTTGACATATGGGTGGATTTATGGAACAAAGGTGTCATATATCTCTTTGTTCTCTTGTGTGCACCCTTCTGCTCTTTTAACTACTTGGTTTGCATAATGATCTGCGTGTTGATTGTGAGTTCTCAGTATATGTCTAAAAATCACATCTCCTAAGCCTTCTAAATTCTTCCTAATCCTCTTGTATACTTTGTTAATGAACTCATTGCTAGGATTTTTATCTTGAGCAATTTCCTCTATTATTATGGTTGAATCTCCTATTATGATAGGGTCATGAATCAATTTTTTTTTTTAATTATTATTGTTCCCATTAGCAGACTATAAGCTTCAAACTTATTGTTTGAAACTTCTCCAAGTCCCCCTTCATAAGTAACAATTTATTTCCCATCCGATCGAGGATGATTCCTCCCACCCCTGCTTTCCCAAGATTATGTTTTGAAGCCCCATCAAAGTAAAGGCAATGTCTTTTTTGATTTTTTTTCCATCTTGTAAATTCTTCTTCACTCAGTCTAATTTTCCAGCTATGTGTTGGAGTTTTTTTCTTTTGTCCTGTTTATCCATTGTTATTTATTATGGCTTTATTGAGCCAGTCTTTCTCTTCTTGTTGAAGAATGTTGTAGTCTGTTGCTGTTGTTCCTTTTACATTTAGGATTTTAGAAGTTAAACCCCATGTTTTGGAGAGAATTTTCCCTATTCTTGGGGTCTGGCTTTTGAAAATGCTTTTGTTTCTTGTCAACCAAATTTTCCAACATAGTACTGCTGGGATGCATTTCTAGATCCTCTGTATTGTCACTTTCTTCTTTGTTGTATACAGGTAAGCCTTATCCCAGGCTTGGAAAAATTCCGGCAAAGGCTTTGTGAAATTTAGATTGATTTCAAGAGGACTTGTGACATGTTGCCAACACTCTTTAGCTAGAATGCAAGCCTAGAATAAATGTTGTATGGTATCTTATGCTTGCAAGCACATTGGACATCTAGAAGGACCTTGGAAGCCTTTTTTTTTAAGTTTTCACTAGTTAAGATCTTTCCTTTTAAGAGTGTCCAGGTGAAAATTTTGATCTTAGGTAAACTTTCAGACTTCCAAATTGCCTTCCAGAGACCCCAATCTTGTTCGTTTGTGTGATCTTGTAAAATTTTGTATCCAGTCTTGACTGTGTATCTTCCTCCACTTGGGTCCCAAAGGAAGTCATCTTCTTCATCATAGCTTATGGGTGTTGCCCCCTTAAGGAACTGCCTTAATTTGACCCATTGCACTTTTAGATTTGCAGGGATTGTTATATTTTGCCATTCTTGCCAGTCTCTCTGAGTCCAAATAGATATTGAGTGTAGAGTGTTAAGACCTTTTTCTCTCATCCATTTCTGAATGCCCTCAAGTTCTGAGTGGGTTTTTAAAGGCTCTTTCCTCATAATTCTACCATCCCAAATTGAAATTGATTTTCCGTTGCCTGGGATTTTAGAAATATAATTGCTAATAAGAGGGATTGTCTTTTTTCACGAGCTTCCAGATTTGAGTGCACGGTCTTATTGGGATATTTTCATTCAACAAACTTCTTCTAGATTTGTCCATGTATTTTGAGGCGAGAGTTTTTTTCCACCAACTCTCTCTTCCTGTGATCAGTCTCCATATTATTTTCATTCCCAGGGCAACATTCATGAGGCCAGGTAGCCATATTGATAAGCCTCCTTGTTCATATGGTAGTACTACTTGTTCCCACCTGACCAAACTAAATTTTTTGTTTTCTTGTTTCCCTCCCTGCCATAAAAAGCCTCTTAGAATTAACTCCATTTGTTTGTGAGCACTTGCTAGAGCCAAGATTATTGCATATTGATAGATTGGGAGTGTTGCAAGAAGTGATTTTATTAATATCGCCCTCCCTACCATATTTAACCGCATCATCCTCCAGCTCTGGATTTTGTTTTTCATTTTTTTGATCTGTTTGGTCCATATTTCTGTCTTAGTGTTTTCTTTAGAGATGGGGAGTCCTAAATAAAAGAAATGAGTCAATTTTTCTTGTATGGGGATGTCTAGGATTTGTGAAATCCTTTGCATGATTCTGGGAGAAGTGTTCCAACCATATATTCTGCATTTTGTGTTGTTTAAGAGCCCACCTGGAACCTGTAGAAAATCATCAATTATTCTTTTGAATCTCCTTGCAATTATTGTAGAGGCCCCTCCCAATAATAGGGTGTCATCCGCAAACAAGGAGTGGTTTATGGTCTTTACTCCTCTTGCTATTCAAAGCCCAGTAATATTTCTTTCTTTTCTTTGTTTTTCCAATGTTCTCCTTAGAGTCTGCATTGTGACTACTTACCATCAAACAAATATGAACAATAATCCTTAATGTAAGCATACTGATATGACATTTTCCATCATTCCTGCACAAATTGACACATCACATTAATCCTGCATTGTTGATCATCATGTGACATCAACATCCAAACCCATTATGTAGTCAAACATCCAGGTTGACACTAGGTTGTCATCAGTGTAGGTTGTGCTTTTTGGTGACACAAAACACATTTTGTTTCTTGTTGTCTTTGCTATGAGTTCTTGTGACAGTTTGTTGGTGTATGGGAACAAACTCCTTATATATATATCCTGTTGGCTAAATAGGTCATGACCGTTGAAACCATTTGCAATATATGTTAGACCGCCATGGCATAAACCTCCAATTCAAATGTTTTTAACACCACCACAATAACCCATTGTTGATAAATATAGCCAATCTTCCAACTTTGATGCCATTTTCCAAATTGCCAAATTGTCGGTCAACTGAGCCCAATCGACCATTCTTGTGGTGCCACAAGGCACCATTCCATTGGGCCATGTGGCAACACCCATTGGTCATTCAATTTTAGTGGGTGCCGCCAGATTTGGTGGTGCACTATTTTTAGCAATGCCTCTATTTTTATGTGGCAATTTACCAAATTTAATTTCAAAAGTCAAATTTGACCAAAACTTTCACTGATAATAACTTCCATATAATCTCATCATAATTTCACATCGAAGAAATTTGATTTTTGGACCATTAAAGATCCATTAAATAAATTACCCATAAATCTAAAATATAAATTAAAACTAATAATCTCTTACTAAAAAATCAAATTCTTTACCTCATAACTAAATATTCAAAATAACAAAACGTCCATCAAAAAATAGTTAATATACTGAAATCATAATTACATCTCAAGGAAAACATCTCAATTATGATAAAGCAAAGCCAGGTGTTCATCTATCACTATAAACCAATGAATTTGCAAAACAACCTATTAATTTTGAGTTATTTTTAATTCCTCTTTGACCCTAATAATCTAACTTATTATTACATGCATTTTCAACCTTGCTATTATCTCATTTCAATTATGATAAATTAAAAATAAGTCTTCATCTATCACTATAAACCAATGAAATTGCAAAACAACCTATTAATTTTAAGCTATTTTTTAATTCCTCTTTGACCTTAATGAAATTTAACTTTAAAATCATTCTTACATGTCTTTTCAACCTTACTATCATCTCATTCCCATTAATTTTTTTTTTTACTTTAATGAAATTTAAGAAACAAATCATTATTACAAACATTTTCCAACCCATCATCCTATTCCCATTTCTCCTCGGAGTTGTCTATAATGCGACTTTTTGGAGATTCCGGTGACGGAATCCGGCGGAAGAAATGAGGTTAAATCTTGATTTTTAGCAGTTAAAATGGTTTTTTAACTGCATATTTGGATTCAACGCCCTGGAAAACCCCTGGGAGCCATTGATTGTGCAGAAACTAGCTATCAAACTTGGGATTCTAATGAATTGCTGCCGGATTTTGACCGTAAAAATCTGACAGACCGTAAAAATCTGCCAGAAAGACTTTCAAAAAGTCGCGTTATAGACTACTGCTTTCTCCTCGCCATCATCTTGTTCCCATTTCTGGTCTTGCATTTATTATTGCCATCATCTAATTACCCTTTCTGGTCTGGCATTTATTATTTTTTATATGACAAACAAATTAGTCAGAATTTTGAGAATCAAATCTCCAATTAATTTTGAGGATAAAATCTCAAATATTGATTGATTTTAGAATGTTTTGAGTGCATTGAATCAAACATTTTAACATCGTTCCACCCCCGCACTAAACATTATTTATAATAGAGTTATGATCATTGCCCAAACTTTCCCCGATTCGAAATTTTAACTGACAACAAGTCATGTCCGAAGGCCATCTACGTAGTCACAAATTCATCCAGAACTGGTCAGTTGATGTCATGCGAACAACAGCTTGTATCTACACTAAAATCCTGAACCCGATTCGGAATTGACCAGAGCAACTATGAGTGCACCAGATTCTGAGATAAAACCCTAACTGGACCACAGTGGAAGGTGACCTGTACAGTTTGCCGGTGTATGGGATTGGACTGTCGGGTTACAAACGGTTATAAATGTTATCGCCCCTGGTTAAACAATCTCGCTATTTAAATATAGTCGTCGATATATATATATATATATAACCCGTTGGCCGTCATGACTGTTGAAACCATTTGCAATATATGTCAGACCGTCATGGCATAAACCGCCAATTCAAATGTTTTTAACACCACCATAATAACCCATTGCTGATAAATATAGCCAATCTACCAATTTTGATGCCATTTTCCAAATTGCCAAATTGTTGGTACATTGACCCCAATCGACCATTCTTGTGTGCCACGAAGCACTATTCCATTAGGCCATGTGGCAAAACCTATTAGTCATTCAATTTTGGTGGGTGTTGCCAGATTTGGTGGTGCCCCTATTTTTATGTGACGTTCGGCCAAATTTAATTCTAAAAGTTAAATTTGACCAAAACTTTCACTGATAATAACTTCCACATACAAGATCAGATTGAAGTGTCATTAGACGAATTTTTTGATCTAATCATAATTTCACATCAATCTAAGAACTTTGATTTTTGGACTATTAAAGAACCATTGAATAAATTATCCATAAATCTAAAATATGAATTAAAGCTAATAATCTCTTACTAAAAAACAAATTCTTTACCTCATAACTAAATATTCAAAATAACAAAACATCCATAAAAAAATAGTTAATATACTTAAATCATTATTACTTAAGGAAAACATCTCAATTATCTTCATCTATCACTATAAACCAATGAATTTGCAAAACAACTTATTAATTTTGAGTTATTTTTTAATTCCTCTTTGACCTTAATGAGATTTAACTTCTAAATCATTATTTAATGCATTTTCAACCTTACTATCATCTCATTCCCATTAATTTTTTTTGACTTTAATAAAATTTAAGAAACAAATTATTATTACAAACATTTTTCAACCCCCAACATCTTAATCCCATTTCTCCTTGCCATCATCTATTTCTCATTTCTGGTCTTGCATTAATGAAATTGAAGAAACAAATCATTATTAGAAACATTTTTTCAACTCCTTTCTCCAAGTCATTATTACAAACATTTTTCAACTCCTTTTTCCAAATCATTATTACAAACATTTTTCAACTCCTTTTTCTAAATCATTATTACAAACTTTTTTCAACTCCTTTTTCCAAATCATTATTACACATATTTTTCAACTCCTTTCTTCAAATCCTTATTACAAACATTTTTCAACTCCTTTCCCTTGCCATCATCTTATTCCCATGGCCTTGGATTTATTATTTTTTAGCTGACAAAAACAAATTAGTCACAATTTTGAGAATCAAATCTTGCCATCATCTCATTCCCATTTCTGGCCTTGCATTTATTATTTTTTACCTGAAAAAACAAATTAGTCACAATTTTGAGAATCAAATCTCCAATTAATTTTGAGAATAAAATCTCAAATATTAATTGATTTTAGAATGTTTTGAGTGCATTGAATCAAACTTTTTAACATCGTTCCACCCCCGCACTAAACATTATTTATAATACAGTTATGATCATTGCCCAAACTTTCCCGGATTCGAAATTTTAACTGACAAGAAGTCATGCCCGAAGGCCATCTACGTAGTCACAAATTCATCCAGAACTGGTCAGTTGATGTCATGCGAACAACAGCTTGTATCTACACTAAAATCCTGAACCCGATTCGGAATTGACCAGAGCAACCATGAGTGGGCCAGATTCTGATATAAAACCCTAACTGGACCGCAGTGGAAGGTGACCTGTACTTTGCAATTCGCTCAAAATGTTCTCCCTGTGCTTTCCAAACAAAAATGAAAGGGACCAGAAACCCTAGTGTGGGCTTCCCGAAAAAAGCGCAGGGATCTTTCCCGAACCCCCCTGTTCTTTTGCTTTCCAGTTTTTCCAAATAAAAAAATGCACGGGTGGATGGTGGTCAGGCACCACAGCAAAATGATAATGAGCAGGCCACAGTGCAATCGGCCATTAATTAAACAACGTCGTTTTCGTCTTTCTCCTTTACCTAACAATCGTATTATTTCGAAGCCACTGACAGATCGGCAAAGATACGATTCGCCCGAAATTCTCACCAACTGGCAGCCGCGGGTGACTAAATATCCCACTCAGTGAAGGAGGACGGATTGAGATCCGAAGAATCGATTCATCTGGACATGCACCCGCAATAAACAAAGCGCTGCTTCTCTATCAAAATTGTTCCCATCTGATCGCCTGCACCGGCCAGTGTGCTCCATCATTTCAAGAATCCAGATGTTGAAGGACACGAGTAAGTATGTGGGCGGTACATTAATTTGGAAGCTGTGCTCCCACGCCATATATATTCGGATGGAGATCAAGATAGGTTGTCTAACTCTGTAAAATTAGAATGCTATATGGATATAGATTTTTTTTTAGGGTTGCATTTTACATATAAGTATTTGAGTAGTACATTAATTTGGGTGGGGCTTCTAACCTATATATATTGAGATGGATCTAAAGATAGGTGGCCTAACTCTATAAGTTTTTTTCAAGGGGTTGCATTTTGTGGATTTTAATGCCCAACTGCTTTGTAATAATGAAGAGAAAATGTCGAAAAAATCAGATTGTAGACGAGAATTCTGTGAATAGGATTAATGGCAATGGCAATATGGGTTATTCAGGAGCTAATTTGGGCGGCCTCTGGTTCTTCATGAAGGCCCCCCTGTCAGCTATCTTGGCCTGCTTCATTAATAATGACTCACAGGCTTCGTCAATGAGTGGAGAAGAGGAGGAAGCAGGAAGAGTTGAATTATATGGAGATAACAGGAGACAGCAGCAGTTATGGTTTGCCAACGACCTTGACATTGCAGAGAGGAACTACCTCGCTGTTCAGAGCAGCATGAGATACGCTATTCAGATGTAAAAATCCATGGGATGTTTAGCACGTACAGTCTGTAGTTCCATGGACACAGCATCGCAAAGATAAAAAGAAACAATGTGGTGTCAATAACATGTTCTGAATATCATCACAGCAATGCTTTATTTAGTTTCAATGTTGAAATTTGATGTGGATTTATTAAATACTTTTATGTTCTGTTGATTTTAATGTTAAAATTCGATATTCGATCTTTTTGTTTTTTTAATACTGTGGATTAAATGTTTCGGTTCATTTTCAATAAAAATAATTTTACAGAATATTATATATATTTTTTTAATAAAATAAAATTATTCTTAAATTCTAAATATAGTTAAAACTTAAAATTCTTGTATGGAATTAAGATTTTTTTTTCTTAAAACAAGAAATTCATATACATTGATTTGATGCTTGAATTTTACTCATAATTCTAAAATAAATTTAATTAATAAAAAAAATCATCTTTAGCTTTTTAATTAATTAAATTTAAATCTTATTCTAATAAAAATTCATCCAAAAAATGTATTAACATTCAT
Organism: Pinus taeda; assembly: GCA_000404065.3. NCBI lineage: Eukaryota > Viridiplantae > Streptophyta > Pinopsida > Pinales > Pinaceae > Pinus > Pinus taeda. The sequence goes on from APFE031163729.1 coordinate 210,554, forward strand.
GAAATCAAAAATTTAATACTACTTAAACTATATATATAAATAAAAAAATATAATTAAAAGTAATTATCAAATAAATTTAAATAAATAATTAAAAAATTAATAACACATTTACATAATTTTTTCTTTTAAATTTTTATAATAAATTATAGATACAATATGTTAATCAAATTTTCATGAGATAAATATTTATAGATCATATATTGATGATTTACTAAGACCTAATAGAATTGGCTAACTAGTCAAACATATGAATATATAATCAACTGCATCTCATGTTATCATCCTGCTACTAGGTTGACATCAATGCCAACCAACAACTACATCTAACATCTACATCCAACATCTACATCATCAATGCCAAAAAATTCCTCACTCAACTGGGGAATATATGCCCAAGTTTCCTCTGATCATAAACTTGCCCGAGCTCCCTTTTAGTTAGGAACTTGTCAGAGCTCCCTCTTAGCTAGGGACTCTTCTATACATCATCAACTTCTTCTTCATGGGTCCTTCAGTTGCTTGATCAACTTCTCTTCTTGATGTCATGAAATTCAGTTGAGCTTCTTCCTTGTAGGGCCACAACCATCGATCACCTTCCTCCTTCGTTCATCATGGCATTCATTTCTTCATGGAAAGTGGCCTTCTTCATATCTGGAACCTTCATCATATGGCTACTTATTCATCATGTTTCTTTTATCCACCACATGAATGCTAGTTTTACTTGTATTTATAACTCTTATTTGAGTAGCCTTGCATGAACTTGTCCAGATATTTTCAAGAAATCGAAACATATTAAATCAAGTCATACCTTACGAGATGGCTCTTCATCATGACATCTTCTTGTAGTTATCAGCATCCTGCATTCATGTTGACACATCTCCCAAAGGTATCCATTGTCAAGCGTATTAATCTTTTCCATCAGAATCTTCATATCTTTCCGGGAGTTTTCCTAGTTAACTTTCTTTAGTCTTTTGGATGTTGATTACCTTTCTTAGGGTTGCATATCTCATGATCTTTTCCTTCTCCACACATTCCATTCAAGGTGATTTTAATCAGTTTTTCTTAGCTGTGATCATCCACCTCATACTTCATATGAGGACATATTATGTTGATTTCATCTAGTGTGTCTTATGCCTTCTTGTGTCCTTTCAGAGGAGGAGATAATTTTTCTCTTAATAATGTTTCTCAAGATAGAAGTGATGATCCATGTTACCTGTAACCATGTGACATGACATTATAATATTAAACACAAGCATACATACCTTATTTTACCTTTAGGTCATCTAGGCTTCTTCCCGCAGCTTCCTTGATTGAAATGTCTTCAACCTCTTGATCTTCTTTTCATCTTATGTCAACACAACACCATCCATGAATTCCACACGTTGGAGTTCTTGATGAAACACTTGCTTCCTCTCTAGATTAGTGAATGCTTCGACGAGGATTCGATTAGAGAATATTGATGATCTTGTATATCCTCATCTGGTAGATGTTTCCTTGTTGTCTTGATGTATCATGAGCCTTGTTCTAGATGACTTCTTCCCTTCCTTTAATGTCCAATTATGTTCCCAAGAGCTATATCCTTCAAGTTTGTCTGTCATAGATTTTGTCCTTGACGATTCCTATGGTGGTGTCACAAGCTCTTGTTTCTAATGCTTCCATGATACCACAATGCATCATATTATCATTGTCATATTTTATAACAAAAGATTATGATAGGACCCTTTTGTGAAGGATACTATCCCAATCAAATTAGGGATTTGTTACTCCCTCTTTCCGTGGCCCTTTTCTTTAGCTTCCTCCATCTATTTAGTGATATGAGCTTCCATAATTTTAGCTATACCTATTATGCTTTGTTTGAGGACCAAAATTCCCTTTCCTTTCTACACATGATTTAGTCCTTTACCCTTCAATACTTTTTCCATCAACTTGTCTTTCTCTATTTAGCATAGAGACCATAAGTTGTCGAATGAGGTAACCTTCTTACCCCATGGATATTTGTTACCTTGATTATCTGTTAGTGCATTATGGTTATCTTCCTTTCTAGGTCTTGTATATGGAATATATCCTACATCCCTTGATACCCTTTACTTTCATGTAGATCAGATTTCATGTGACCTTATTCATCGCATCTTCAGAGAATGAGTTTATCATCTACATGACTTTGATGTCTCCACTATTGCTATGTGAGGGGATCTTTCATAAGTATCCCTTTCCATAAATTCAGAGGAGGCCTTTTGATATGTTTAATGACTTCAAATTCTTAGAGGATTATGAATATCCTCCTTCTTCATGCAAGGAATCTTGATGACCCATCCAACCTATAGATGTCCTTGCAATCATGAAATCATTTAACCAAACTTGATTATAGAATGAAAAGATACTTACTTGTCATGTGAAGATGATATATTCACCTAGATCATGTTGATGAAGAATATGTATGAAGGCTTCTTCCTGAATGATATTCTTTTAAGTGAGAAATCCTTTCAATAGAAAAGGTTCCTCCCTTTTGATGAGGATGATTTGTTGCTTCCACGGATGGTCTTCTTCTAGGGCAAGGAGATGATCCTTGTTTGATCTCATAACCTTGGCGATGAAAGTGCCTTCTTGCCTTCAATATGCCTTCTTTTGTAGTGTGGATCATGACTGCTTCCATGGTGTCAACCTGTTCCAAGATGATGTGATTTTTATTTTGAGGTCTTTCCTTGTAGACATATTTTATGAGGGTCTTGGTGGCCTTTTGATGATAAATTTTGAATATGAAATCTCTTGTTGTTGTAGGCTATCTTCTAGATTGTATAGGCAAAAACCCCTACTGATGTAGACTGCTATTGTAGATTGATCCTTTAGTTTTGTCAAAGCCCTACAACTTGCTTTGATGCCCTTCTTGAAAACTGACCCTTGTATGTCTCTTTTTGTTGCCCTTTCTTTAACTTCAACACCTTAGCTATGATACCATGTTGAAGAATCTAGGGTAGTTATAATTAATGAGATTCTTCTAGCATGATAACTACTTGTGAGGTATTTTTAATTTATCTTCTTAGCATAATATTCACTTGTTATTATTAGAGTGCGTCTTCTTATATTCATCAAATAGTTTCCAAAACAAAGAGACAATAACACAAGACATTTGGCTTTCTGCCAGGGCCAAAACCTCTCCCAGGTGGACATGAAAACCCAAACAAAATTATTCTTATAGAGATTCTAATTGACAAATACCAAGAACATGACCCTTGACCTATTATGCCACTCCAAGACCAAAACACCAATCCTTTTCTCTCTAAGATCATCATCATCGTTAGACCTTCCTGAAGGACTTCTCCATAATGATAAGATCATTGTTGCTGCACCATAGCTGCTCCTTTTATATCATTATCTCACTGAGATCATCTCTACTATGCCACCAATGCTGCTACATCTTTGTTGCAGCTCACTGCACTACCACCAAGATCTTGATGAGACAATGATCATCAAGTTTGTGACTGTGTTTGTAGTGTATATGCTGAGACAGAGTGTGATCGAGATACTTCATATATACCGAGACTATGACTGTGTGCTGAGGCAGTGAGTGCTAAGACTATGAGGAAGCCCAGACAAAGAGTGTCCTCCTTCTCATGAGTAAGTCAAGATTGTAATGCTTCTTTCTATGATCACCAAGATGAGGAGGAGGCTGAGTTTGTATTCCTTAAGACAGTGAGGACACCGAGAACATCCATTTTAATAGTACTCATCCGAAGTACTGTGATTACTTACTGTAATCACCACCAAAACATCAGAGACATCCAAGGTTCTGTCTCTTCTTGTACCCATCCAATATTGCAAACTTGTCCAAGATTTTGTGTCTCTTGCACCCACTGCGTCATCCAAAGTTTTAGAGGTATGTCTGAAAATCCTGACTGTATTTCTGAACCTTAATGCCTATTCATAGTGGTTCTGCCTTCATAAATAAGCCGACATGACATACTAGAGTGTTGTGTCTCCTTTTGTGAGCTGACTTGTCATTTATATTTGTTTGTAGGCTGACATGATTGTGTTTCACATCATTTTTTTGATAGACATTTTCTTAGGCATGTCTTGGAGGATTGTGCTTGTCTTGGAGGGCTACTTGACATTTCTATAGGCTCATATATTTTTCTCATGCTCAAGAAGAACTTCTTAATACATGACATTGACTCTTTGACTTATCCTAAGGCTCTTAATGGGAGCCACTACTAAATAAATAAACTTCTTGCTCATGAAACCCATGTAGAAAGGTATAATAATAATTTCATTTTTTTTGTTTACAAAAATCGATGTCATGAAGGTTGAACCTAGTTACACTTTCTTCAACACAGGTTTAATTATGAGTAGATAATTACCTTGGTATTGGTATGTGTGTGGAGCAGGTTGGCACGTGGTATTATTTTGGAGATTACAATGGTACAAGTGTCTTAAGTATTGGCACAACCATGGCATTTCCCCATGGTATTGGTTTGGAGATTGTTTGAGGATATTTTGGCATATACTTGTGTGAGAGCATTAAGTTGTTGGATTAATGGTGTGTGAGTGTGAGAGTGTGCTGCAATGTTTTTCCTAGCATGTTGCATATATGTAGTTATGTTGAGTAGTGTGTGTATATCATCTTATCATTTTCAGATCAGTTAGAGAGGGTATTGGGTTGCTCATGTTGAGAAAATTTGAGAGCCTACTTTGAAAATACATGAAAGGTGGTTCACATGGAGGTGTTGAGGATTCTTAGAAAGCATTGTGTAGATAAGGTGGGGTCCTTCTAGTAGACAGATCACTATAGGAAGCACTTTATCCAAAGTCCAATAGAATTGAGCAAGGTTCATTGCTTGTGGTGGCTTCCAACGAATAATTGTTTGTAGAGTAATGAGAGAAGAGTCTTTCTAATTGGTGTTGCTAGTAGATTTTCATAGTAGTCGAGTCATCCATCTAGTTGGTGCTAGCTCCTTTGTGTAAAAATTTGTTTAATACTTAATAGAAGATTTGAGCAGCAACAACAACGGGTGGTTTTTTCCCTAAAGAGGGTTTTCCACTATAACGCTTGTGTCATTTTATGTGCATGTTTTGATGATGTTCATGGTTTTTTTATATGTTGATTATTGTTGGTTTCATGTGATAGCTGATGGATTATTGATTCTTATTTGTTTTGGTAAAAAGATTTAAAAATCAAATAATCTCCATCACTACTGATTCATTCCCCCCCTCAGTAGTGAGCTCATTTCTAAAAATTGGTTTCAGAGCCAAGTTCCTTCTTGTGCAACTTCATCACTAGAAGGTAAATCAAGGAGAGGATTGTAGAAGTTGGAGTTCCATTTCTTGATGGGCCAATTTTTTCATTATGGAAGGTGAGATTGGAGGCATATTTTATATCTGTTAATGTGAACATTTTTCAATCCATAGAATATGGTTTGCAAAATGAGCATAATGAAGAAGAAAAAATAATCATATTGAAGGGTTTTTCAACTCATGATTTAACTGAGGTAAGATATTGTCAAACAATCAAAGAAATGATGGACAAGTGCATTGGATCTATGAAGAAGGTGAGCCATGTTATGTTGAAAGAGGTAAGGATTTTTTTTTCTCAAGTAATGAGACACATTTCAAGGATGATGCTCTAATACTAAAACTCAACTGAAAACAAGATCCAAAAGAAACTACTCTAGACCTATGATGAAAGGGAGCATGAACTTAAACAAGAGATTATTAGATAGAAGCACGAGTTAGAAAAGGCAAGAGAAGTTGAAATTTTTTTGGACAACCAAGTTAGAGAAAGGATTGATGAATAGGAAAAGATAAAGGTTGATGCTACCAGTTTAAGAAGTGACTTAGAGGGAGATAGAAGAAAACTACTTCAATATCAAAATGTTGAATAGAGTATTGATGTTTTGAATAAGATCTTGAACAGTCAAAGATCCCCTCTCATCAAGACCAGTTTGGGATTTAAGGAAGTTTATTTCTTCAAGAAAGGAATGGACAACCAAATTGTAAAAGAGTCTATTAGAAGTAAAGCCAAAGAAATCCATAAGAGGAAACATCATCAAAGAAAGTCAAGGAAGAGAAGCTCTCATAAGTAGAAACAAAAACAAGAAGATATGTATTATAAAGGCAACAACATTCAAGAAGAAAAAAGAAGAAAATAAGGACATATTTTCCTCATGGTTCAAGGATCTAGGGAAAAAGGTACCAAAGTATATTCCATGGTTATCATCTACTAAGACCATCATAGGAGAAAACATTTGCCAAGTGAGGATATAAAACATCCTCAAGTTTCTCATTAAAAGATTCACTAATAAAGAAAGGAAGCAAAAGGTTTTCATTAGGAATTCCAACTTGTAGGAATAATGGTATGACGAAACAATAGGGGAGCAGGTCAAAAGGATAAATTCCTTTTGAATGAAGCTACTACAAGAAGTCTGGGTGACTAAAAGACATATGAGGTGTGTATTCTCACATAGATCATGGTAAAAATTCATGTCATATGGTTGAAGATATTACGGATCACTATTTCCATCTTGGGAAATCTGATCAAGAAAAGAAACGATCTTCTCCTCCAAGGAATTGTAGAATAGCATAAGTCACACTAGATGAAATCAACATAATATATGAAACATAAGGAAGCTTACTACAAATTGGAAGCTCCTAGGAATGAAATGTGCAAGAAAAATAAAGGAAGAGATTGTGATAATAGATTATAGAAGGCATTCAAAATCTGAAGTCCAAGAATATTTGACTAGAATATCTCCTGGAAGGATATGAAGACTCTGATAGAAGTTGGAAAAATATAGAGACCCTTGACACTAAATATCTCGGAGATGCATGATGCTGATACTTAAAGGAAGATGTCATGGTGAAAGATCATCACAAAGGTAACTTTGATTTAAAGTGTTCATTGATTATTTTTGAGCTAACATCTGGATGGGATTATGTAAAACTGTCGAAGGGAAGATATGTGAATGACTTCCAAGCATACCATATATAAGGATGTAATGTCATTCCAAGAAATATGGCATGAAAGAAGAATGACATGAAGCAAAGCTACATGGAAAATATGATAGATCACTTTTTGATGAGTTGAAGACATGACTGGATCATGGACAAAAGTGATGAATGATCTATGCCCTATGTATATAGAATTTATCAAAAGGTTGAAGACTCCTTAAAATAAATTCATGACATCGAAGAAATGAGTTCTTCATACAATTGATTGTTTCTACAGGTCCCTAGTCAATACAGAGCATGAGAAGAAGTTTCTTACTTGAAAGAAACTCATAAATTCCTAACCCGAAAGATTAGGTACATTCCTCTCTGATAAGAATGAGTATATTACTTTAATGGAATAAAACTCCCTGGTATAAGAAGGAGCGATAGACATGTTGTTATGTGCTTCACCCAAGAAGACATAATGGAGGATTGTGTAATCATTTGGAATCCTATGCTCTTGTGGGATGAGATAGGGAATCCCATGAAAGAGTAGTCGTGGAGGACCAATATTCTTTTAGGGACTGGGGATTCCAAGAAAAGAATAGTCCTTATGGAGCATATTCGAAGAGAACCTGGGCGGGGTATGTTATGAGAGAGACAATGATGAGTATGTCTATAAATCATTGGTCTCACTAGCATTGTGCTCTATTCTTATGGAGAGATAGAGTTGTTAGTCAAGGCCTTGCTATATAAATGTTGGCTGGTATGATGCTATAAAAAAGAGTTAAAAATATGAATTCTTCTTATGAGAGATTCTTCAGATTGAGAAAGTCCAAGTTACCATTATGAATACCTCCCTAGTTAAGAGGGATTTTTGGAAGGTGTAACTAGGTTCGGTCTTCATAATGACATGTAATTATGATTTTATGTAAAGAGATGTAAATAAGAAAAATGAAATTATTATATCAACTTAGTTCATGGGTTTCATGAGCAAGGGATTTTATTTTTGATTCAAGACTCCCATTGAGAGTATTTAGGTTTTATTTGTCATCTAGTCATTAAATACAAGAGTCATTGTTATGTAAATTAATTCATGTTACACTTTGTAAAAGGTTATCTTTTCTATGTAAGGTATCCTACAAAGAACTTGTCATCTAACCTCTTCAAGTCGGCCTACAAACATTGAAGAAGCTACCAAAACAAGTCAATCTACATCCAATTGTCAAGTCGGCCTAAATACCCAGTGAAGAGGAGTATAAATAGAGGAACTCAACCTCCATTCTAAGCATAAAAGTTCGAATTGAATCCAATGAAGGGAAGTGCAGAAGGAAGTGCAAAAATGAGGTAGTGAAAAATGGTTTTCTATAAAGCTAAAAGGACACTCTTCTAGGGTAACGAAGAAAGAATCTTCTTGGGATAATGAAGCACAATCTTTTGGGACAACGAAGTAGGATCTTTTAGCGAAGCGAAGAGATATCTTCTGGGGTTGTGAAGAGATACCTTCTAGGGCAGTGAAGAATTATCTCCCGGGGCAACAAAGAAGGGATCTTCTGGGAGGCAGTGAATATGACTCTTTTGGGGTAGCGAAGGAAGAAATATTCTAGGACTGAGAACTAGAGACCAGGTTTCTTTGAAAGACCTAGAGACTGAGATTCTCTAGGGTAGTTGTGGAAGTGCATTATAAGAAATAGAGACTGATTTTCTCTAGAAGAAGCAGAGAAGGAGCAAGAGAAGGAAGAACTAGGAAGATTAGGTTGGGGACAAGGTTCTTGAAGAGGATACTAGAGTCAAGGGTCAGTGTCATGGTCTTGGTACTTATCAACTGAAGATCTAGAGAAGGAGAATTTTGATCGGGTTTTCCTCTCAAGAGGTGAGAGGTTTTGGCCCTAGTTGAAGAAGCCTATATACTGTGTCACTTTTCGTTATTTATTTTGATAATTGTCTTCATGAAAGAGCACACTAACATCATAAGTAAAGAAGAACAAACATATCACAAGAAATTATCAAGCAGAGAAATTGCTAATATTAAAAGCCCTAGATTTCTCAACAAAAATAACCTTCCCATGCGAAGGTGAACTTAATATTATGGTCCATAATTTTTGCAGTCAAGGCACGAGTGTAATTAAATAGACATCACATTGTATTACCAAATCTTGTTAAAGGAGATATGTTTTTTGTTGTCCCTATATTTTATAAACATTAACTGCTCGATATTTTTGAGTTTTGTTGGAAGCCTTTGGAATAAAAATGGGAGTAGAGAAATTCCATAAAAAAAAACTACTGAATGAAGTTGTATCATTGGTTGTGATGATGGATCATTGTTTTCCTAGAATGTATTGATGGGTTGATATGTTTTTGATTAGTTCAAGATTAAAAATATATTGCAGTGGTAAGTTGAAAGTTATGGATGAGGAAAACAATGTGTTATGTGCAGAGAATAGGAGACTACAACTATGTGGTGTAGATTTCCTGGAGGAGACATAGGCCCGTGGCATGGTTAAGAGGCTAATAATCCTAGTGAGCACAACGAAGGATGAGAACATAACTTGGAAAAAGAGGAATAATTTGAGGGCCTTGTGAGATGAAGGTGCATGAATAAATCAACACAAAAGTTGTGTTATGCTAATAATTTCTCTAGTGTAAATGAATGTGGGTTTTGCTGTAAACATGTGGCAATATCCCCCCATCGAGATGAAAAACTTGGTACTCGATAGGGTAGCAACTATAGTGATCATTAAAGTAGGTGGCTGAATCAAGAAGGTAGTGGCCCCAACCATAACTATAGCCTTTGGAGTGGAGAGTTTATTCATTAAAACTGTAAATTATGGTTGTAGCATGATATTGTGTGGTGAAGGTTGATTTCATTGAATGTGTAGAACCCACAAACTTGTGTTAAAGCACACAAAACATTGGAGCATGGATCTCTACGTGCAAGTGATGATCTACTCAAGGAGCCAATATGTCTTTACCAATTTTTCAATGAATATTTAACTGTTTGTACACCCAAACGATTCCATGCACTGAATTGCATATGGGGAGCGACATAGAGTGCAACAATTATTAAGTCAAAATGTCAAAGGTGTGTGTTCTATGTAGAAAATCTGATGGTAGGTTAACCCGATAATGCAATATAAATCAAAGCAGAATACTATAACCTACTTCTACTATCAATTTGCATAAGCTTAAAGATTGAGATGAACAATATAACTAGAAGAAGAAGGATCAATTGCACAATACACATGAAAATACTTTGGGGAAAACCTTAGCTAAAAACCCCACTATCTGTATTATCATACAAGGTGGAAATACATAGGAATTATAAAACCCTTAGCTCTCACAGCTAGCCATCTCTCAATACAATCCTCACAGATGCTCACAAGCAATCTTGGCTTATCTCCAGCCTTCCTCTCTGCCCTTCAAGCTCCTATTTCCTTGCGCTATTCCTTATGGATGATTCTCCTATTACCAAGTGGATAATCTCCTCCAAAACTGCGCAATCCTCAAGGATTAAATCCTTAACTGCATGCATGAGTTTTCTCTTTGAAAAAACACATGCAACTGATAGTACACTGTCCTTGACTTTAATCTCAACTGGCTCTTTCTCAGAATAGACATGCATGAGTTTCTGACGAGGGAATCTTCAGTTAACTGGAGTAGCATTAGTTGAGTGCATGCATGCATCAACTGACTATTAACTCATTATTAGTTCCTCAAAAAATTTGGAACTAATTTAACTCGACTTAACTCAGTAAACTAAGTTAAGTAATTACAACTCAAATATAATTCATTATTATCTCCTTAATTTAAAGGAAAACTCTTGCATGACTTTAGAAAGACTTCTAACTTGAATTTCTCCAACTAATTAATTTAAAATAAATTAATTAATTATTTCCAAGTAGCTGTTAAGACTAAATTCGATTTTAATTTACAATTTAATTCAAGGAAAAATTAAATTAGAATATTCTTATTGCCATATTTCAACAAATTATTGCATTATATTCCTCTTTTCGAGAGGACTAAAATCAACCTAACGATCACCCAATTTGGTTAAGCGAAAGTTGAGTTATGAATTATTTTATTTATACATGTATTATGGAATCGATCGACCCTAACCACATGAGTAACTTCTTAGTTCATTCATAACCCCAAATGACCCCTCAGGAAAGTATATAAATAGAAGAGACCTCAAGATCATTTGGACACATCTTCTCTTCTCTTTTGTCTTGGTTCACACAGGTTCAACATAAGGAGTTCATGCAAGGGTCTAAAATTATAGGCGAAAGGTTCGCCCTGAGTTAGGGTTTTTTGGATCTCAGATGCTGCCATAGAATATGGCATTTTGGTCCCTATACACTGACACACAAGTCTATGAGAGAGACTAGAGACCCTTGAACACTGGCACAGAGGCTTATGGGAGAGATTAGGGCTTCAGAGGTAGACCTAGAGGTATCGGTAATTGGTCATTCGCACATAGTAGTCTTGAGAGCAACCAGGCTGTCCTAGACACATGCACAATAACTTAAAGGGAGTGACCAAGGGTTTTAGGTAAATTTCACCCCGATCGCATGCACATAGTCTTCCTAAGAGTGACCGAGCAGTCATAGTCTCCCTCACATAGTATCTGAGAGAGCGACCAGGGAGTTTCAGTCACACACAGATAGTTTGATGAGAGTGGCCAGAGTTCAGATATAAGGTTTGACATCTTGGCTTTAGTTGACTTCAATGATCTAATATATCTATGTTTCTCTCTATTGTTATAAAGATCTATAGATTTTTATATTTGATTTGCTAGTATCCGCTACAAACATATGTATTGGGCTCATTGACAGTGACAACAGTGCTCAACGGTGTTTGGCATAGTGACAATAATATACAATAATTGACATTAGTTTGTGACAACACATTACAACCATCAATATGATGGTTTTGATTTGTAGCATGATTAGATCTGTTTCATGGATATCATTATTTTTTTTTGCATAGATAATGTTACGGATTATTGTACTCTCTTTTTCTGCATCATTTGATGATGATCTAAGAAGAAGAAGATTTGCAAGGGTTTTCCCCATAGTGGGTTTTTCCCTGGCCTTGGACCAATCCTAGCGTCTCTGTGTTTGTGCATGCTTTTCTTCTACTATTCCTTTTATGTTCTTCTACATTGATGATGATGATGATGTTGTAATTTCTTTCTGTATAATTGCATATGATGATGTATAATGGTGTAGATATGAATAATGTAATGATGATATGGGGTGAACTTAATGTATTAATGGTGAAATGAAATTATCAAAGTAAAGAACAATTTCACCCTAAGAAAATTTAACACCATGTAGCTTTTGGACTATTTCCATGAATTATTTTACCACAATACTTACTTTAAAATCATGAGAAAGAGAAAAAGTAAAGTGGGAATACTTTGTCATATGATCTACCACTACTATAATGACACTCTTTCCTTTGTATTTGGGTAAACCTACAATAAATCCATTGAGACTTCTTCCCAAAACTTACTTGGTATGGCTAATGGATGAACGAGGCCTAGGGACTTGACAATCTCTCCTTGATTGGTTGGCACAACACATATTACACCACAAATTTGTGCACATTTGCTTTAGGACCTTCCCCAAAAAAGTATATCTTGATCCTATGGTATGTCTTCAAGAACATTGAATTTCCTCCTATAGGAGGTGTGTGTAATTCCAATAGGAACTTCTTTTTGAGTTGAGAATTCTTACATAAGTATAAGTGATATTGATACCATAATAAATAATTTTTCCATGTAAAATTTTCTACTGCATCAGGGGTCCTCTTGTAGCTCTTGAATGATATTTCATATATTCTCATCTTTCTGCCATTCTATCCTTGCTTCTTCCACCTATTCAAATTGTGGAATGGAAATATCAAATAGTAAACCGCTTTTGTTTTCCTCTTAGAGTGCATCTCCCACCATATTGTTTTTCCCTTTTTGTACATAATTTCAAAGTCATTACATAACATCTTTTTGACACATTTTTATTGCACTTCTGAAGATAGTATTTGCTCCAAGAAGTACTTTATACTATCATGATATATTTTTGTTTTGAAGTATCTTCCAATTAGGTATGAATATAATTTCTTAACTGTATGTAATACGACCAACATTTTGCTTTTATATATGGGTCTAAGTAAGTTCTTTCCTTTAAGTTTTCTACTTTTAATGGCAAGGGGCCTTCCTTGCTGCATCAAAACTACACCAATGCCATGGTCTGAGGCATCACACTCGATCATGAATATTTTTGTGAAGACAGGTGTCCCCAAGATGGGAGTTGGACTCAATCTTTTTAAGTTATTCAAACGCTTTGGTTGCTTCTTTAGTCCAAGAAAACGCTTCCTTCTTCAATAATTTTATTAGAGGTGCTACTATTTGACCATAATTCTTGAAAAAATTGTAGTAATACCCTATTAATCCTAAGAGTCCTTTAAGTCTCTTCAAGGTATTTGGGATTGGTCATTCCCTCATAGATTTGATTTTTTTAGGATCCCCATTGACAACATCATGTGATACAATATGACACAAACATTCCACTTCTTGAACCCAAAAGGCACACTTGGAAGGCTTTTTATATATTTGTTGCTCTTCTAAGAGTGTTAAGACGCTGTCAACATTTTGTGCATGCCCTTCCAAAGCTTTGTTGTAAATTAGTATGTGTTTTTTTCATAGGAATGAGCGATTTCGACTTAGTGGAATCAATAATTTCGTACATACGGCTACCATTATTTCACTAAGTAGAATAAATATCTCATAAAGGCCACAAGGGCTAGCTTACAACAAGTCTTTGGAGACTTAAACCCACACATATGGTGACATGAAACATGTGCCATACCACTCGAGGTAAGTTCCTTTGATATTTTAAATAAGTATGTTATCAAAAAATACTAGTACAATTTTTTTAAGGGTGTATTTGAAAATAGAATTAACAAAGCTTTGAAATGTTGAAGGTGCATTTGTAAGTCAAAATGGTATAACCAAAAAATCATAATGACATTCATGTGTTCTAAAGGTTGTTTTAATAATGTCTTATGATCCAAGTGGATATTGTTGGCCACCCACCTATTCCATTTGAACCCCCAACACTGTTTCCTTTTAGTTTCCTTAATTCTAGCACACCTGTCTATTTTTGGTAGTTTTTCGAGTCCTAAAATTTCGAAGCCATTTTGAGGTCCTGTTGTCGCTGCTACAACACCCTCCAAAATTTCACTTCATTTGAATTTTGGAGCCTACCTCATTGTCATATCAAGAGTCGTTGTTGGGCCCTACTTTTGTACCCTTTTCCGCATCTTATCCCACTATGTTTACTGTCATTTAGCTTACTTTAACTCCTTTTTGTACCTCAAAACAAATCCACACTATAACCATATTAATGTATAGTGGAGGTAAGATTATTAATAAGTGATATTTTCATATGTCTTTATTTGGTTTAGGTAGCTGTTAAGTATATTTATAACTCTTGATTTAATTTGATTGATATATAAAAGGACTCTTAAATATAGGCAGACATTTGAAATACGTGGACAGGTCACCAAATGGTCAAACACACAATCCAACAATGCTTCAAGAAACCATTCTTGGAATCGCCATTCTGTATTGAAATTTGCACTTAATTCAATACTTTGCTCAGCAGTGAGCAATTAGTCAACCACCAATATCCCATAATAGTCCTTCTTCTTCTCGAATATGGAATTAGTTTCTTTGGTTCAAGGATAGTGCCACGAGTCGGACAAGTTCGGTTAGAATTTGGGAGGAATAATATTGAATATTTTACTTGTCTTAACTTATTTGAATCCCAAATCTTTTTACTCTCCTTAGTTAATTGGTTGTAAATATTTGATCGACCTAAACTATTTAAACGGCCTGATGTTTTCTATGTAATGTTACACACACATATATGCAAGAAAAGCTACATGCTTAGGCAGAGCTCGTGATTGTGGCACAACACTCTTTGATTTTGTTTTGTTAAGATTAAACTCTTGAACTGATGTTTTATTAAAGTTTTAATATAATTATTGTCTCGGATTTTACTCTCATTTAAGCGTTCATGTCTCTTTAATCTGCAAGTATTGAATTAGCTTAGAATTTCTCTGGATTGTGGCAAGGGCCCACCACGAACCTTGAATAAGTCCTGTAACCATTTTAGTGTGTAAGAAGTGTGTTTTGATTTAGTAGAGATAACTGCACTTAATCTCTCATTTGCTTTTGTTAGAGACTTACATAATTCCTGCACTTAATTCCGTACTTAAGTTTCTTTCAAACATTTTCATAGATCTAAGTTAAAGATAACAAGTGTAATGTTGTTGAGTCTTCGCAAAGTTGTGGAAAATTGTTATGAGCTTACTCTGTAAATGTTAACTTTGTGATTACTCTTCCAAATTCGTGAATGATGGAAAAGGCAGTTTCGATTTAAAATCAAATTTTGAAGGAGTAAATTCATATGTTTTAAATTGAATCTCTTGTCTTAAGTGGAAGTGCTTCACTGCTTATGAATCTATATACATTAGTAGCACGAGACTCTTGTAGCTTATACTTTGTTTGAATATTCAGAATCGATTATAGACATAGTGTCATTTTTAGAATAGAATGTGTGTTAATGCTTTCAGAATAACATGTCATTTGTAGTTAGTTGTTTGATTTCTTGTGTGAGATTTATTTGAATCGTAGTGTAATAGACATTTGAATAGAGAGCTGGTTATTTGTTTGATTTCATAAGAAGTTTTAACTAAATTTATTTTTTTCACAATTAGATAACTCGAAGTTGTTTGTGTTGATTCAGATTAGTTCTAAGATTGGGAAATTGTCAGTTATGTCTTTTAAATGATGATTTTTCTTCGAATTAAGTAGCACATAAGGATTGATTTGAGTTATCATTTTGTTTACTCTTGGTTCATAGTACCCCGGGGATTAGCTTTGTGAATGGTTTTGAATAGGATTAATATAAAATTGTTTGAGAACAAAATAAGTGATAGTTGTCCATCTTATTTATAAGTGAGTTTTTGAGTTAATAAATCATGGTTAAGAACAAAATAGTGATTTGAGTTTTGAATAGAAAATAGATTTCGTTAATATTAATTTAGATTACAATGAAATAGGCTTCTTCACTTCAACGATTCTGGGTGTGATTATTAGACATAGAGTTGAGCATTTCGTACTTAATTTCGTACTAGAAATATATAGGGTAAGTTTGAATCTGAACCAGAATGCATTACAACTTTAAGTTTACAAACTCTGGTTGAAATTTTAATTTAGGGAATCCAACGACATATAGAATCCCTAACATTTTTGGCACCATTGCCGGGGAGTTGCAAATGGTCCAAGTAATATTTTTCTTTAGAGTTTATGTATGGTAAGTATTTTGTAGGATCAGTGGGTGGAGAGTGCATCGTAATATGTGATTAAAGAGCCATGCATCTAATATGGTGGGGTTGCTCCAAAATTTGACTGTTTATAGTAAATTTATGTGGTGTTTTATTTTTCTTATGTGCAAAAGTAAAGGTAGGCTTAGAGATAATAAGGGTAGTTTAATTCAAAGTACAAAATCATTTTCAGAATTATTTGGTCCCATGAAAACACCCCCAATTAATCTAGTTGATCATTATGCAGGTATTAGAGAGGAGGGAGAAAGCTCCACCAGCAAGGTGGCATCAGAAAAAGGAATACCACATCAAAAAGATGTAGAACTGTCTCAAAGTATACCACAACAAGGATAAATTGTCTTGGGAGCTACTGTAGGTACAAAATTGGTTGTAGTTTCACAAGTAGAATCAGTAGTAAGAGGATGTTGAAGGGACTTTGGACCTGGTTACATTAGGACGAATCTAGTTGAATCTTCTTCTAGCCGGAATACTGTGCTCGGGCTTACTTCTGAACCTATAATAAAGATGTCTAATAGAGGAAGTGGCAAGGAGAATGGAAATGGTGAACGAAACAACAACATAAATATTGGTGGCACTAATGCTGGGGATAATGATAGAATCCATACTTTACTCAATGAGAATAAGGACTAGAGAGATACGCCAAGAGGGGGACCTAAGGAAAACGAAGAATATTATGAGACTACCTTCAAATTTCCAATACTGAACATCACCGTAAATATTACTATGAATAATATACCTTTGGCATCTCTTCCACTTTTCCATGGTACGTCTTTTGAAGACCCTGACTCTTTTCTATTCAAATTTCATATTATTTGTAGAAGTTATAATTACTATGATGATGCACACAAACGTAAGTTATTCCTTGCCACCTTAAAAGATTCAGCCCTGAGATGGTTCATGAGATTGGGAGAGAACACCATTTACTCATGGGATGACATGAAGTTTGTCTTCCTTAAGAAATATCAAGATTACTATAAAAGCAGAGATGTTAATGATATTTTTAGGATGCAACACACAAAGGATGAGAGTTTAGAGGGATACCTTGAGAGGTTCCTTTATAACTATCACAAATCACGAGTGGGTAATCTAGATGATAGAACCTTTAGGACTGTCTTTCTGAATGGGTTAAGGGAAGAATGCATTGAAACACTAAATATCCTAAGTTCTAGTGATATCTATAAAAGGCCCTTTGCTAAAATAGTTGAATTATGCAAAACCTATTCTAGAAGTCATGCTAAGGTAGGAAAAAGGGCCTGGGACATCTTAAGGTATTATGTGTCTAGGAATTTGAAACCAGTACAAGATGGTGTCACTAGAGTTGAGCTGGGGAACCTCTTGGAGATTCTAAAATAAATATCCTAAACACCATTAGTGACCAACTAGATACTCTAAAAAATAAAAAGAAACAAGAGGAAGAATAGGTTGCCTTGGCAGTTTTCTGTCCTAAATGCAGACGTAAGCATTTTGAAAGAGAATGCCCTATTAATGCAGTAGCGGTGTGCAGGATCTGTACTCAAGAGCACTCCACTAATAAATTACCATCCCTTCCTGGATTAAAATCTATTTACAAAGTGGGGGATGAGACTAGTGATTTCCCTCAATCAACTAGAAAACCATCATGGAGGGGGCCAAACAATAATATGTATTAAGATCCTAATATGCAAGGTTTCGCTCAAAATTAGCCATGGAATTCTCAGCCATCTTACCCTTCGTGGCCTACACAACCACCTCAATGTTCACCTTGGAACCAAGGATGGAGAGGAAATCCTTATGGTAATACATTTCAGCCTCAAAACCAAGCACCTACATACCCTCAGTATTAGTGTCCAGCATCGATGCCCTATGCATCAAATGTCCCTCAATTTCAACAAGGATATAATCCATCTTACTTTCAGTAACATTCATTGTCACTACCACCTCCAGTACAACAAACCTTGCCCTTATCTCAAAGCACTAATTCATCTTCAAAACAAGTGCATCAATCATTCAACCCTCCTCTCCCAACTCAGCTACCTGCACAACTAATTGCTAATACTAATAATAGACCTCCTCAACCTATACAAAATATTGACCTACAACCTTTTCCCACCTATGTCATTACTGCCTTTCCTTTAAATGAAATTCAGCTATTTGGGAAAATGGTTAATAAAAATAAATCAGTTTTAATCATTCAAGAGGAGGATCCTCATGTAGAACTTGAGGATAAAACCAATAAACAAACAGAAAATGAGAAAAACAGTGAAACGAAAGAAACACAAGAGCTTTTACAACCTATGGAGCCTCCTTATCTGGAGAGATTGCTCGTGAAGAAAACTGAAACTCCCATGGAATATGACTTTGACTCTGAATTGAGAAATGTCTACATAAGCATTCCTTTGTTGCAAGCTATTAGGGACATTCCTATTTATACCAATATCATTAGGAATTTTTGCATAAAAAAAACCAGGAATAAAGAAAAGTAAAAATTAGAATATTAAAGTAGTCAGTCAAATGCTAGAAATGATATCTGGATTACCACCAAAATATGATGATCTAGGGAACCCTGTGGTAACCATAGAAATCAATGGAACTTTTCTGCCCAATACTCTAATAGACTTGGAGGCAACCATCAATGCAATGACCGTGGATACTATGACATTATTACAATTAAAAGGAGTAAGGCCTAGACCCGTTGTGTTGGAGTTAGTAGATAATTCCATTGTTAAACCTATGGGGGTCCTAGAAGGCATAGTGGCAACAATAGATTCTTGGGAATATGCAATTGATTTCATTTTTCTCCAAAAACTACTAAACCTGGGCATCTAATAGTTTTATGGCGGCCTTGGTTGGCCACTGTTGATGTTGTTATTGGGTGTAGAAATGGGGAAATGACTATTTCCAATGGGTCACAAATTCAAACACTAACTTATTTCCACCTGCCCAATTAGTTGTTGAAGTACCTCTTCAGTTGGAAAATATTTATGGGGAAGAAGACTATATGATTCCCTTACTAACTTGAGAACAATCAAGAGGACATCAAGAACAATATGAGGAATGCGTTTTGCAACAATTTTTATATGATATCAGTTGAATATATTATCGTATTTCTTTTAGTGGCTATCATCATGTTTTCAGCAGTTATTTCCAGGAAAATTGTCACCCTGCTATGTTTGCATCGTTTACTATGGCATCCTTGGAAGAAAATAGTGAAGAAAGTTCTCAATCAGTTGAAATCAGCGTTGGAAAAACTCTATACATTTGATCCAGGTGGATATTGGTGGCCACCCGCCAAGTCCACTTGGACCCCCACCATTGTTTCTTTCAGCTTTTCAGTTTCCTTAATTGTAGCACAGTTTACTATTTTTAGCAGTTTTTCGAGTCCTGAACTTCCAGAGCCATTTTAAGGCCCTAAACAACGTTTTTTGGGAAAACTGGGAGCAACATGTGTCCATGGACTAATGTTTCGCTTCCCAAAGTTGTAGTTCTCGAATAGATCTTTCTAACGAGATATTGTACGCGTCAAACGGAGATCGTATGCCAAAGTTACGACCCCGGGAAGTTGATGTACCAATTTACCCAAACGGGGCCTATAGTTTGGTGTTTCATCTTCTAGGGTTAGGTTTTTGGATGTTTAGGGTTTTCCATTGTTTCTCAACAATAAATAGGCCTTCGAGCCTCATTGCAACACAATTCAGAGGCATGTAGCCACCATATCTCTTCTCAGAGATAAGCTACCATCGCCTTAGCTGTTTATTTCCATTTTCTGTTTGTAAGCATATCTCAATATTTTACATTAATGAAATGAAGTATTATTTCCATTGCATCTTTGTGTTTATGGTTATCTCTGTAATTTGTTGCGTTCCTGTTTAAATCCGGATCAACATTAGTATAGAATTAAGTACAAAATAGAAATAGCAGGTAATAGACATGATTCAAAAATAGTACGGAGAATTTTCTTGGGAATATTTAGATATGAAAGGAATCCATCCTAATACTTGTACCCACCACATTTACACAAATAAGGAAGTTAGGCCAATTAGGTAACCACAAAGATGAATGAATCCAACTCTCAAAGAAATTGTCAAAGATGAGTTGAAAAAAATGTTAAGTGTGAATTTTATATATCCCATCTATGACAGTAAATGGATATCTCCCTTGGTCATAGTTCCTAAGAAATATGGGAAATGGTGAATTTGTGTTGACTACAGAAAGCTGAACAAAGCTACCTTGTAGGATCACCTTCATTTTCCTTTTATTGATCAAGTACTTGACACATTGTCATGGAAAAAGTAATTCTCTTTCTTGGATGGCTACAAGGGCTATAATTAGATTGAAATAGCCCCAGAATACCAAGAGAAGACTAATTTTACTTGTCCCTAGGGCACTTATTCTTACTGAGTTCTTCCTTTTTGCTTGTGCAATGCTAAAATACCTTTGAGAGAGTTGTCTTAGATTTTTTTTTCTGATCTTAGACATGACTATGTGGAAGTCTATATGGAAGACTTCACAGCGTATGGTGATGATTTCCAGTAGGCTCCGAAGAACTTGGAAAAAATGTTGTTTCATAGTTAAGAAGCTCATTTTCCCCTTAGTAATATCAAATGTAAAATGATGCAAACTAAGGGAATTGTTTTAGGACACCACGTGTCACAAGAACTAATAAAAGTCGACCTTGCAAAAATTGAGGAACTAAAGGATAAATTGTCTACTGCCCTAGTGTTGAGAGGACCTAATTGGTCTCTCGCTTTTCATATTTGTACTGATGCATTAGATACGACCCTTGGAGTTGTGTTAAGACAAAGGGAGAATCACATTCCTTATGCTATTTATTTTGATAGCAAAAATATCTCACCTTCAGAATTAAATTACACAATTATTGAAAAATAATTACTAGCAGTAGTCCATGCTATCAACAAATTTAGGCACTATATTACTGGTTATGATTTTTTTTTTCCATACTGGTCACTTTGCTATTAGGTTTCTTATGAATAAGTCAATTACTAATAGAAGAATTACTAGATGGTTACTCTTACTTCAAGAATTTAATATCACTGTGATTGGCAGGCCTAGACGAGATAATGTAACTGCAGACTTCTTTTCCCGAATGAACATTGCACAAGGCATAGCTATAATACCTGTTTCGTATGACTTTCTGGATGAGAATTTATTTATTTCTTCAACACATACTTCTTGGTTTTCTGATGTAGCTAGCTATCTGGTATCAGGTAGGTCACCACAAAATCTATCCACTAGGGAGAAGCATAATATTGTGTAGCAAAGTGCCAACTATTTTGGATAGAGAGGGACTTGTACCACACATGGCCTGATTTAATCATGAGAAGTTGTGTGTGGGAAGATGAAATGTACAATGTCTTGAGAGATTTCCATAGTGAACCTTGTGATGGCCATTTTGCAGACAGAAGAACAACTTATAAGGTCCTACATGCAGGTTATTACTGACCCACTCTTTTCAAAGATGCCAAAAAGTTCGTTTCTATTTGTGGTGCCTGCCAAATAATGGGGAGGCCTGTTCCAACTTATGAAATGCCTCTTTAAACTCATATATCAATAGAACCTTTTGAAAAGTGGGCATTGGATTTTGTGGGGCCCATTTCTCCCATGTCCAAGAAGAAGAGATATATATTAGTTTGTACTAATTACGTGATAAAGTGGGTGGAAGATAAGGTGTTATATTCTGCCACTGATAAGTTTGTTGTAGATTTCCTCTTTGAAGGCATCTTCACTCAGTTTGGGGCAGTTAGAGATATTGTCACCGATCATGGGACACAATTTATTTCCAAACTAGTGAAGGCTATCACTAACTAGTATCAAATTAAGCACTGGAAATCTACTCCATACCACCCTCAGGAAAATGGATAGGTTGAATCTACCAATTAAATCTTGGAGACTATCCTCACCGAGAAAATTTAGCTTCACCATGGTGACTGGGTTGAAAAATTTCCTAAAGCATTACGGGCTTATCGGATAACATGGAGGAATGTGATAGGACATACTCCTTATGAGTTAGTATTGGGTAGCAGGTGTTACTTCCCATCGAGTTTAAGGTAAAAGCATTTTGAACTATTGCTCAATTAGGAATGGATCTAAATGAGGCCCAGAAGCAAAGAATACTTCAGCTGAATGAACTTGATGAAATCATACAAGATGCCTTTTAACAGACCATGTTAGTACAGGATCAGAGAGCTCGATGGCATCATAAGTACATCAAGAAAAAGGTCTTTCAACCGGGAGATTGGGCGTTGTTATACTATAGCAAATTGAAACATTTCAAAAGGAAATTTTCAACCAGATGGTTGGGACCTTATGAAGTGGAGGAATTTTTTGATAATGGCTCAGTCACGATAAAAATCATCGATGATGATCAGACTTCATTTGTGGTTAAATGCCACAGATTGAAAATCTACCACCATCCATTCTCTCGCCAAGAAGTTTTACAGAATTTGATGAAGGATCCAGAAACGGAGTTGGTTCAAAAGGGGGGCCCAACTCCTGCTAGTTCTTCCAATTGATTTCATTTATATATATATAGATGTATAGTATAAATAAAAATGGTTTGAATTTTTGTTTTTCTCCATGGATCACATAGAATAAAGAGGAAATCTTTCAAGGGTAAGTTTATTCCTTTATTCGGAATTAGTAGATTATTTATGGAAAAGGAAAATTTGGAGTTTATTGTGAACGTTTTAGACTTCCTAAAATTGAACGTTCCAAGCATTGACTGACCCAGGCTTGTAAATATTAATGGGACAGTAGTAGTTAGGGATATGTTGGGTACATAATTATTATTTTTCAGGCTCAGCAGAATAAGTATAGAAAAGAAAATCACTGGAGTCTATTTGGGTTTTTCAGACTTTGTAAAAATGAATATCCCGATCATTGGCTGACTCAGGCTTGTTAAATTGATGAGGAAGCAGTAGTTAGGGATTTGATGAGTATAGAATTATTCTTTTCTGGGCTCAGCAGAATAAGTACTGGAAAAAAATACCCCTTGGAGTCTTCTTCTGTACATTTCAGACTCCCAAAATTGAAATTCCCTAGGTAATGATCATTCCAGGGCTGGTCAAAATCCATGGAATGATGGCAACAAATTCTACAACAACTAGAAGCTAGATTTTAGCCACAATTTCTACAGTTAGCCTACATGAAATTTCAAAGAATCTTTCTGTTTATTTTCCATCTCAATCACATTTTTTCAGAGTTCCTATGTTCAATGAGAAATTTTAGAGGTTCTGTACTTAATTCAATACTACTCTTATATTGAACTGGGTATGGAATGATTTCTAACAAAACTACATATCAAGTTTGGGAAAGGTATATAGGACCAGCTTCAACCTAACAACATTAAAACCAATAAAGGTGGTAAATTGTAAGTACCCTGGATTATTTATAATTATATGAACAAGTCTATCATCTTGCATTCGATAAATGGAGAAGACACTCAACTAAAGACCAAGTTGTCCCTATCATTTTCATTCTTGAGTTCTTGAGTATTAATGTGCAGTGAAATCAAGGTATGGGTAAATTTACATTTTCTTAGACTAATTCAAAGTATATGAATGATAGAACTTAGTAATAATATATCCTTACTCATTGTAATTATTTACATATCCTCTCCATATTCACTTGATCCTAAACCATCATACACCACTACCCTTCCCATTCATTTCTACTCATGTGGTACAAATGTCAAGTACCTACTCATCATTAAAAAAACCAATCTGGACCATAATTCAAAAGCCTATAGCTGTCGTTTCAAACAAATTTAAATTTATGAGAACCTTGACATAGAAGTTTCCTGTCTCAGTGCTAATTTTCAGTCGAGAACTGACCTGTGAGTCCGTGTATTTTCCATCTAACTCTTGGTATTACTCCACCTTCCGCATGGGGGCTCAACACCATGAACCCACATTCACTCAATTTTCCAAAAGCCCAGAATATGCTAAGTGTAAGGCGTTGTTGGAGGAAAAGGGATGGATGAGTTTTCTTAAGAAATTCAATGGTTATAATGACAAAGTAGCAATGGCCTTCCCATAAGGTTTTGATCGGAAATTTGCAAGGGTCGGGAGCCTGAAAATCAAGCTGACCAAGAAATCGATAAGAAGGGCAACCAGATTTCCATTAACTGGTGAGAAATATTTTAAAGGAGAGCTTCTCAAGCCAAATGATTGTGTTGAGTTCCTTAGGATGGCATACAAGTCCATTACTTGGTCAAAAAGGATCCTATGTAGTTGCATGGAAGAGGAATGGTAGCCACTCATCACTGCATTACAAATATTTTTTACCTATGAGGGGAGGTATTCCATTGTTTTCCTTTTATCATATTAGACTGCTCTTGCATTTTTAAGATGGATTAGAAGTCAATTTTCGATTTTTTCTGCATACAAATTTATATAAGGTCGCTAGGGGTGTTTAGTCTGCTATCAAAAACCTTGAGACTAGCATGTGTGATCACGGTCTTATGAAGATGTTGGTTTTTCATGAGTTAAGTAGATGAAAGAAGTCATAGGAATAATTTTTGGTGGAAAGTTTTATAGGGGAAGAAACCCAAGTTAAAGGTCGAAAAAGGCTCATTAGCCCCTGATTGAAGAAATTGAGTCATGAAGTTGAGGCTCCTCCTGATTCTAGTTCTAAATAATTCTAGAGCCCTGTGATAACCCTGTGTCCACAAGGGAGGAAAACCATTTAACGAAACCCCAGAATAAGTTTGTAAACCCTAGTTCATCTACAGAAAAATTGACCCTAGTTTCGAAAGGAAAGAAATGCTAGAGATTTTAGGAGTAGAGGGATGAACCTGTTATTAATGAAGTAGTAGTTGAAGAAGCCCAACTGAGAAAATGGAAAAAGCCTTAGGTGGAGTTTGCAGAACCTGTTGTCTCACCAACATAAAAGCATTCAAAGGGAGCTAATTTTTCCCCTGAGAAGAGAAAGAGAAAGCTATTCAAGGAAGAGTCGGAGGTGAAATTAGTGCTTATGACACTAGTGCAGAAGGAGAAAATATCAGAGATTCTAACCTTGTTACAAGGTCATCGGTTTATGAGAATAATGTCTAGACAAAAACTATCCACTTTCAATACTCAAGACCAATAACCTACTACCATTATGTCCTCTCCAGAACAGGAAATGAAGAGCCCTTCTCAGGTAGTCGAAGAAGTAGGGGATCTTCCACCTGAGGAAGAAGGACCAAAAGATAATTTCCAAGATCTTCTGAGCAATTCGCCACAGTTGGGTCCATTTGATAAGTGTTCAGGAAATAATAAGCAAGCATCTAAGTCGAAGAAGAGCCAGACACTTGATGGGTCAACTCATAGAGGGAGCATCTCAAGGAAACAGACAATACATGCTGAAAATACCTCAGTTTATGGTGATGGATATTTACAACTACTAGTGGCTAAGTTACAAAAAAAGAATGCAAAGTTTAAGCAGAAGGATCATAAATATAAGACACTATTTTGTTATGTGCGTATGGTTAACGAACAATATTGGAACATGAATCTATCCCTAGTTTCCAAGAATGATGCGCTCATCTTGAGGAACAAGTGCCTTATTAGTTGGAAGCCGAAACAACAGAGGCATGTCAAGAGGCTTAGTACCCAAGAGCAAGCCTGGAGATTTTGATGACCATTAGTGAAGGAAAACCATGATTTGGAAGTCCTAGTAAGCGTGGTGGGAATTTGTAGGAAGGGATGACCTACTTTTTGATGACTGGTTGAAGTTTGAAAACGATAGTTGCATGAGGACATGCATCCCCTCTGGCATGGGGCGATGTTAGGCCCTACTTTAATACCCTTTTTTGTTATGCTCTTAACCTGCAAATGATACCCAAATACAGAATATGCGAAGAAAAGAGACCCAAACCACAGAATATGCGAAGAAAAGATACCCAGAACACAAAATAGCAATGATTTTATTATTCAGAGAGTAATGTTCACTTGCCTCTTCGAGGGGGAAACCTCCAATAGAGCAGAGCTCGAT
>APFE031163736.1:0-10231 GCA_000404065.3 Pinus taeda
ATACCGAGGAGAGAATGAACCGTCGGATCACTACATATTGTGACCGTCAGATTGTAAGTTACAAAATGTACAACAGTAAAGAAACACACTTTACCTAACTCTATACGTAACTCTATACTAGAACAAGTTGAACTTAACTATTTCCTATGTGTCGGAATATCCTAACATAACACACTTGGAAGATTGGGATATCACGGATAGCAACATCTCTCTTGCAAAAATGCAACACAAGATTCACTAGACAGTGTGCATATTGGACTAGAGATTGGAAATTTGCTGCTTTGGCACAAAGAATTGCCTCCTTTGGTGCCTTAGCTAGAGCCAAAATCCTATGAGGAGTCACTTTGTGTTAACCGAGTAGAGTAGAATGAGCATCATCAGTTGAGTAGAGTGAGCATCATTGGTTGAGCAATATAGCAGGAGCTTGAAGAAGTTTTGCAGGTGGCAAGAAGGGAGCAACCAAATGTGACTCGAAGGGATGGTCAACCATGCCACTTGGTAGCGCATCTCGCCGCACTGACGAGTGACTCCAGATGAGTCACGATGATTGTGTTGGGGGCCTATTAGGAAACAAATCCACCACGTAACGGTTTTGGGGCTTAATGCCCACAATTTTGGGTAATATTATGGCAAAAGCTCCATAAAGTGTGCGGAGCATGAATTGTAATGGCTCAAGTCAAAGTGTTGTCCACCCGAAAATAACGTAAAATAATAGAAAGAAAGACGGTCTACCCATGGTCAGCAGACCATGGGAATGTATAAATAGAGCAAGTCTCTAAGGGTAGAAGGTAATTTTGGGTGAAGATCTGATGCATTAGGGGTTTGTGAATGCAATATTCACTCTAAGTCTGTAAGTCTGAGTCGTGGGTGGTAGTAGTTAGAGTAGGCTCTGCAGCTATGTGCACAGAGGCCTGGTAGAGTCCGCAACTATGTGCACGGACCCCTACAGCTGAGTGTGCAGGGTAGAATTGATTGTACTGAACATAATATTAATAAATATAAGTGTTTCTGAATTATTGTGCATTTGGTCGGAGATCTATATGTTTATTCTTATGTGAGTTTATGCATATTTGTAAGATTTATGTTTGCACATGCTGGTTATAACTATTGAATGCTTGATTAAAGACCTTAAGAATTAGATCAGATCTATAATAAACACATTAAATAAGGATCTAAGAAGTTCCTTCTCACCGCACTACACAAAGGCTAGACAACTGTGCAGAGTAGTGCGAGTGCGCAGATCAGTTCGCGACCCTTCCTGTCAACATCAAGACATCCCTAAGGTGCAGAAACCTAGTTCGAGCACCATCCCATACTACCTCGGGTGAGACTTTAGTCCGCGCTCCACGGACTATTGCCGAAAGGACCGGTAGTGCAGGATTTGTTTCGCTAAAACACTTTCGAACTTGGGTGAGGCCCCATCAATCCAACATTGCCTAAACCAATTCTTACATATCCTTCAATTGATTGTACAAATGACCTCATGTAAACATTTTCTTGTTCAATATTCATGTTATCTGAAAAGTCTAAAAAGGCTTGAAGATGGTCCTCAGCAGAGGGACCGGTTTCTCCATTATACCTGAGAAGGTATTTCAAGTATCCATCTGGGAGTGCATCGAGATTAGGAGGTAAGACTAAAGTTACATATCTAGCCTATACAATAGGTTGGAAATCCATAGTGATAGGTGGTGTATGAGGTGTTTTTGCGGATGAAGAAGTTGAACAAGATGAAGAAGGGGTAGAAAAAGGTGATTGAGGGGGTGAAGAACTAGTTGGAGGTGAAGGAGGGGATCTCCTGAATGATTTCAAACAAGTCTTAGGAACTATCTTATGGAACTATGGATGAATACCCTCCTTGTTTTCAAAGAGTGGATTTGAATACACAAACAAGGTCTCTTTAGGTTGTTCAGAAGTAGAATCTTCAGGTTGTCCAAAAGTGGGAGGAAATCAATAAGTGTTAGGGGATATGAAATCTGTTGGTTTTTGTTATGGTAAATTAACACCCAAGTCAAACTTAGTTTTAGGTGATCCTGGTGTTAGTGAGGGTTCTAAATGAGATTCAAATGAATGCATAAGGAATGTTGATTTAAAATCAGCTCCCCTGTCTAAGAGTTCAACAGCCATAGGTGATAGGTGAGAGTAATCTAGATTGGGTGGAATGTTACTATAAGGATCAAACGATGTTAAATCTTCAGACCACAATATTGAAGAGGAAGAAGAAGAGGGTTTATGCCCCTTTTAGAACTGGATTTTCTCAAAGAAAATTAGGGCCTGAGAGAGGATTAACTAAGTCAGCATCTGAACAAGATCTGGTGTGCTTAAAAGGTGCCAGTTTGGGAGAGTGGATTCACTAGGTGAAGGATTTTAACCTTTCTAGACCTTTAATCACCTTAAAGGAATAGAATACATATCTTTTCCCAAAGAAAAATTAATGAAATTTTTCATCCCTGGCAGTGGCGCTAGTTTTTTGTTCTATCTCTGAGATAATAATGGTAAGCTATTTTGCGAGAGCATCTAAGACAATTGTTTTGGGGGTTTTGTTTTAATTTGGGAGACCAATGAAATGAAACATATATAGAACTGATATGCCTATCCTCTTGAACAATATCAATATCTCAGCAGAGGGTTGCTATAAATATTTACACACTGAAATAACTTTTATGATGATAAGCAGAAATAGAAAAGTAATATGATTACCACAATTTTCAAATTGAAAATTAAATACTCATAAGTATGAAAACCTTTAAACTATGTTTAAAGGTTTGAGAAAACACACTTGAGCTTACAAAACATGCTGATGATTTATTTATTTTGAGCGAATTAATTAAACCAACAACCCATTAATTCATTCTCTTTATAGATTATCACTTCAGAAGCTTATACGAATAGATTGAAATATAATTATTCCAACCTAATTATCTCTGCAAGACACAATTATATGAATAAAAACATAACGAATAACACTGGAAAAACTTACACGAAACACAAACTGCATAAAATAGAATTCAAAATCCTTTGCTTCGTATTAATGATCTAGAAAGATTAATTACATCAAATGTCTAGAAATGATTCTTCAACGGTGCAACCCTTAATAACTTGTGAAGAGAGTTATTTATACAATAATAGGATGAAAAATATCCTAAACTTCTTTCACAAAAATAGATTATTACACAATCAAAAAGAAAACTACCTAATGATCCAACACTATTTTGGTGTTGTGTTGTTTGATTATTATTACTAAAAAATTGATAAATGGTTGAAGTTGGCTGACAGTTCCCTTAAAAACTGAATGTTGTTCAATTATCCTTAATCAAGTAAGTCTGTTAATTCTTCCTAGCATTTCTTATTTTGGGATAGAAACCTTTGCTACCCTCCTGTAGATTTCATCCATCTCGGTATATTTAGTAAAAGTGAATTTTACCAAAAATATATGCTTGATTTCATCCAGGATGAAGAAGGAATCCCTGAGTGTTTTTACTATGAGAGCTTGTGTTGTTGATCCTTTGATATTGGAAACTAAAGCTACATGGGGGCCCACCTATGTTAAGTTCTTGACATAATCCTCAATTTTCATTAATTTGTCATTAATAACCATGATAGAAGGTAAACCCTTGCTAACCAAAGGTTCAATCTTGTTGAAAAATATCTGAACTATGGTGTTAACATTGTTGCACCTTTGTTGTAGCTGAAGGGTGAGATTTTTCTAAGTGATAATCTTATTTACCTCTAATATCATAGTAGTTCTATCATTTATTCTTAATTACTTAAGCTCATAGCCATCATTGGAATTTATAAATTTGATTATATTGAGAGGCAGTCTCTAGCATATCCTCCAGCTACTTAGTTATGGTTTCCACGACTTCCTGAGCTTTTCCAAGAGACATTTCTAATTGAATATTATCTTAATGGAGGGTCAAATCTCCTTGATTGCTTCTTTGATTTCTTAACACAAAATTTATTTGGCTAAATCCAATTTGTTTTCTATGAAGGAATCTATGAGTTCTGTCTACAACATTTCCACTTGGCCTTTGAGTTTGTTTGTTTCAGTTGTATGCAAACTGTCTGATATAGACTTCATAAGTCGTAATTATTTGAGTTCATTATTTAGTTTATTAATTTCTCCTATCTGGATAGACATGTTCTGAACAACTTCAATAAGCTATTCAACTCCTTCTACTATACCTATTGTTGATGTAGTAGCTAAAGTAGAAACTCTAGTGATGGGAACTGCTACAAGAGTGACTACATCCATTGAAGTTTGAATGTTATTAACAGCTTCCTCCTTCTCCTTAACCAATTTCTCCATCTTCTCCATCATTTGTTTTATTTTCAAATTTTGTTCTATGATGAGCTTCATAATGTCTGAATTTTGAGTCTCTATCTCTTTGATTTCTTTGGCCATTGGATCCTTAGATACTGGTAGTTTTAGCTATTTATTTAATGCTATAGCCTCAGTGTTATTTTTCTTAATGAGCTCCTCTATAGAATTTATGTTTGAGGGATCATATCCCATTCTTAGCACTAGATTTTTCAAGGATTGAATCTTGGTATCCTTTGCTAATGAGGAGACCTTCTCCAAATTTAGTTGTGACTGAATGTTGGCTAATGTAACCTGCATTTTTGACAATCTCATAGTAGTGTTTGTCAAGGTTGAAGAAATAATCTCTCCAGTTTGTTTCTTCATCTCAATTTGATCAATTGGATGAAAATCCTTGAAATTAAACTCAAAAGAAGTGTGTTTCTGGTATTGTGCTACGGTCCTGGGTTGAGGAACTTGGGCCTGTAAGAAAGCCATTTACATCTTTCGATTCTCAAAGTAGAATACTGAAAGAAGCTTGTATTGAGTGTTGGAAGAATGCTTCCAGAACAAGGTGTAAGTGTTCAACATAAATTCTTAATTCTTTATTTTGATCTCACTAAAGACATAGAAAATGTGTTCCTCTTTATTCTCTAGAATGCCTCCAACAGCTTGAACTATCTGTTGCTCATGAGAAGTGGTAGACTGAGTTGGAGATTTATAGAGTGTCCATGAGACTGTGAATCAATATTCATGGAGACCCTTTGTTTCTTTTCCTGTGAAAACCTTGAAGCCTTGGCTTGTTTCCTCTATTCCAAGTGAATATTGTTCTACCCTCCCTCTCTTGGCTTTCTTTTCCTGTGCAATTGGAGTTTGCATATTTGATGTAGAGACTAACTGCTCCTCAACCTCTTAGATGGTATTCTCTATCCATTCCAACTGAATCTTGGATTATTCTATCTCAAGCCTAGCTATATGATGATATGGTGTGAACTTATTTTCCACCCTGAGTTTGGAGATGACTCCCAATGGGTCAAATGACCAAAAGAAACTAAGAGAAAATTTCATTGCTTTTAACAACTTATCTGCTTTCTCCCCTACTACCATGGTATTATAAATGAAGGGAACAACTTGAGCTTTGAGCTTAAATTTTGATTTCTTTTTGGCAGCTACAAAATGTACTTCATTTTCATTCAATCTTTGCCTCATGTACTCTAGTGCAAACATTCTAACAAGGAGGTACTTTGGTAGTTTGTAGGGTGGACTCTCACACCCAAAAACCTTGATTTTTGTGTATTTTTGGTAGAAAAACCAATCTCCTGTTGCATCTTGATCTATGAATTGAAGTTCTTTGACAATGACCTCACGATCCTTGGTAATGGAGTGCTGCTCATAAGGCTAATGAATGGATGAATAAAAAGTTCTACGAACTACTTATATTTGAACTCTTCTTTCTCCTTCATCCCCATTGAAGTCTAGAAAATCACTAACTGTTGTTGTCCTTCTTCATCAAGTTTCTGCAAAGGAAATCGGAATTTGTCTTCTTGAAAATACATAAAAAGATACACAAGTACCAAAGAATACTTGAATACTTCTTCAGTGTTCAATTTGACAAAATTCTCATGTATGTTTTCAGTTATGAAATGATTGAAATCATAAATAAAAATAGGCTTAGAATCAAAGGAAAACATGGATAAGAAACTAAGGATGGCTTCATTGATAGACTGATCAGAGTGATAACCAAGAAAATAGGATAGGATAGTAGTAGTATGCATGGTTCTATCAGGAAACATCGATGAATGAGGAGGGGGGCTTCTCTTTGGTAGAGGACTACCAATTGCTAAAAAT
Source organism: Pinus taeda (assembly GCA_000404065.3). NCBI lineage: Eukaryota > Viridiplantae > Streptophyta > Pinopsida > Pinales > Pinaceae > Pinus > Pinus taeda. The sequence goes on from APFE031163736.1 coordinate 6,146, forward strand.
AATGCCAGGGTTTGGGATCTCTTGGTAAAGTCTAGTTTGTTATAAGATTCTATCAGGTTTTCATGGGAAAAAGGATGAGTTGGTGTAGTGGCAGGGGCCAACAACATTTTCTCAATTGAATCAGCGTTAATAGGACAAAGGATTTCTCCAGTAGGTGAGATAATTGCTCTCTGGCTGGGATCATTGGATTCAGCTCATTTTCTCACAAACTCTAGAGCTCTGTGTATTTGTGGAAAAATATAGTGTGGTAATTGGGATTCCTAGAGCCCAATTTCATCACTATGGTCAATTAGATGATCTTCCCACGCAATAAATTTCAAATAAAGAAAATTGAGAAGAAGTCTCAATGATTTTCTAATACTTATCAAGTAATGGAGTATGGTGGAATCAACCTATGGGTGAATTAGAGGATTTGAAACTTCTGCAATTATTTTTCTGTTGGGAGGCATTTTGTCAAATGAAACTGTGGACTGTAAATGACAAAACTGTAAAAGGAGTTACTAGAGTGGAGACAAGCAACTGACAAGTGGACATGGAAGATGTACATGCCACTAGGAAAAGTGGCTGAATTGTTGAGCAGGTGGGCTTGAAGAATAATCTTGGTCGTAGAATTTAACTGTGTAACCTTTGAAATGCATGACATAGTGCTTATAAAGAGAAAAATGGAGTGGGAGGGTTGCGCCAAACGTTTGAAAATCTATTAATTATACATCGGGTTAATTAATAGACATTTGGTTATAAATGCGCGAGAGTGGAAATGAATGGGCAACAAATAGGTGACAGATGATTGGGTAGGAGATATGAAGTCAAATGTGATGTGGAGGTGACGCGGGGTGGCAATAAATGGCTATGAAGGATACCGCATTCAGGGGTAAGATAGAGTGGTTTGTGGTTTTTGGCTTTCTAGTTCCAAAAGACTAAAAGGTAATTTTTGTGCTTTATGTATGAGGTATTAAAGACTACCCGTTTCGCCCCCCCCCCCGGTCGATAAACTTCGGACGATGAATGAGGGTCGAAAGAGATGTGGGACGTATGATTGAAGAGGAGTGTGTGGGATGAGAGGTGAGGTGGAGGGAGTTTAATGTGTGAGTGGGGAATGAATGGTGGGGTCATGATATCATAGGTGGACACAGTCGCTATGGGTCCGAGTGATTTAATGAATGGAGTGATAGCATATGAATGAAATAACATAAGGTAAAAGCTTTGGTTATTCGAATCCCATCATCAATATGTTTCCTGATGTTTCGATCTTTAGGAAATAACCACTTCAACATCTCAAACTTTCACATTTTTACCTACCCTTCTACTCCTAACATTTTTACTTATCCTTTCAGAGTGCATTTAAGATAGCAACCTAATATTTTCCTTTTATAAGAAATCTATATGTATACCTTATTTCCTCCATTGGCTCAAATTAAATTGTTGACCCAATCTATTTTCTACCTATGAGAATCAATTTAAAACAAATCCAATTATGATGCAACTATATAATTAGATAAAATAACCTAGCATGGCATCTAAACAAACTACATACAACTATAATTTTCAAACTGAATTTAGAACAAAGTAGTGGCATTTAGATTTGCAACACTTTCAGAGTTGATTTCTTTTTCTTTTCTTTCTAACCTAACATTTTATTTTTGCTTTCATTTGTTATGGAATCTACCCTAACATTATCTTTGATATGGGTATATTTATCAAAATATTTTCCTAACATTTTTTTAGTCAATATTCTTTTTGTCCATATTCTATCTTAACATTTTGTAAATATATTTTCATTTTTTGTCTAATTTATTATAACTTATCAAAACCAAAAAATGCTACAACACATATCATGCTCCCACCTTTTGATGCAACCTCTCCTAACATCATCTTTCAAGAACCATTTCCATCCCCTTCCATAAGAAATTAATTATTTTCTATTGTCTTTCAAGAATAAAGAGTACTTGGGGTTGTTGTGTTATGAAAAATTGTTAATGAGAATGGATTCTCTTTGTAATGGTAGGAGCATACCCATAGGTTGTAACATTGATTTTATTGGGAAATGAACTAGTTAGCCTTCCCAAATGCATGATTTTGCAAGAATGACCAAAAAATACTTAACTGTATATAACCAATTAAAGTAGATAAGTTCCATTCTCATTCAAAATTGAAGATAATTCCATAGTGATGTAGCTTGAAAATTGATTTCTTCCCCTCTCTACTTATTTTATAATACAATTTCAAAGATTCCTCTTCTTGTGTCACCTATTAAGGTTTTCTTTATACATTTATACCAGAACATGAGTTGTCTTTCATTTAAACACACTTGATAAACTAGGGAGGTTGACCTACAAGCAAGAATGCAATCTATTAATAATTCAAATGTTTTCACATTTTTCCTTTACCTATGTGGGAATTCTCACCTAGTCCTATAGAACTCTAACTTTCATTGTGCCCTTCCAACATTGCTTCCATTTGTATTGATGGATGGTTAGCCTTCCATGGAATCTCAAATTATATATACATATATATACACACACACATATATCCTTCTGACATTGTTACAATGGAATTATCCCTTTCTCATAAGATTTAGCTAGGTTCTTCCATTTAGCAAGTTGAGCCTTAGATAAACATAACTATGAGAACTTGTTTGGGTTTCGACTTAGTGGATAAAATAATTGATTTCTTCTATTTCATTTCTTCATCAAGATATATGGATTCCTCTATGGGGTTTTATGTACCTCTAATTCTCTTCTAAATATTTAGGAGCTTCAACTAGGAGTTCTATGTACTCTAAGATATTGTGTAGCTCATCTATCTCTTTTAGCAATTTTAGTTTACTACCCATTTTTGTGCCTCATTAGCCTTCATCAAGTATTTCAACATGAAAACATTATTCTACATCTGTTGCAACAAATATCATGTTTAGTCGGCATCTTCTTGTTAATTAATTATCTTGAACATATTTAATTCCATCATTTCATAGGCTTCTAATTACTGAATATAGAGGTATTTTTTTCTCCTACTCAAGATAGTTAGATTTAGAATAGAAAATCCTTATCATTATCATATGTTAGCCATACTTTAGATCCAAAAGACTATATAAATTTCTCTAATAAGCTATTTGTTTATTGTCCATTAGAAAACATTTCTATAATGATGATACTTCTTTTCTATAGATATTCTTTCAATGATATGCCTTTTACTAGTGAATAGTTTCAATATCTTAATACTAGTTTTTGGTGAAGGAGATCAATTAAATGTTAATGTATCTGAATTATGTATTGATTTCTGAGGCATACATACATGAAATGTAGTGAGTCATTTAGTCATCAATAATTGAATGTATCACTTGGAGATGTATAGGTTGGTAGGTATGCTATTATCCTAGCTTGAAAGAGATGTGAGATCTCAAGTGTGAGAGAGAAGTGGAAACATGGTTGGAGAAACATTTTCATAAATATTTTTAGTGAATAAAAATAATTTTATCTTGCTTATGATGAGTAGAATACTTTCTTAGACTCGTGACACTTTCTAAGATTATTTTTGTTTCCTTTGTGCTATATTTATACCATTGATAATTTGTAGTGTACCTACCCTTAAATATTTGGAGATACATGATTCACTGCATCAGAATATTTATCTCACATAATTTTCATAATGAACATGTTGAACTAAGATGAATTATCATCATCAAGGTGGTTTTAGAGAAAATTTTCTTTAACTTTTACTTCTCATTCTTATTAATCATCTTGTTCATAAATATATTCTTTAAATATTCCTTTTCTATTAGTACTTAAATTTATAATTATCATATAATAATTATAAGGATTTAGTTTTGAAATGATTAAAGATGTATTAGTATTTTATAAATATTGTGAGAAGAATTTGTGAGAATAAAATGAAACAGGATTGATGTAACCCACTTGATAAAGTTCCCATTGTAGTTTTTAACCCGTACATAAGTTACCTGCATACAAATTCTAAATCACAGGAAAAAATAAAAATGCGAGAGCATAACACATAAAACACATATACACAGAGATTTCCCACTGGATCCCAAAACTGGGACTACCAACTTGATTTTTCATTATATTCCTT
>APFE031163738.1:1559-18525 GCA_000404065.3 Pinus taeda
AAAATAATGTACATTATACCTTCCTCGTGAGATGTCTCGTCCTTCTCTCTTGGCAATCATATAGTTCTTTTCCCCTGCGGGTTAGCTCTCATTCATGCATTTATATAACAACAAGACATATAATCATCACATTATTAAGTCTAGTATCCATGTGTCCATCTGGGAATTCTCACTAAGTCATTCATTTAAATAAATCATATCCACTTTGAGCTATATATGAATAATTTTGATAATTTACGCACTAGATAATCCATCACTAAGTGAGTCATACATGTAGTCCATATATCAACCATTTCTATCATCAATATCAAATTTATCAACTGAGTCATATGAGTAGTTTTATGTGTCAAACCAAATGCATCAACATTACATAATGTTCATAAATGAATAACATGGAAATAGAATCTTAACATAGGTAGCTATCTAAGTCAAAATAGGCATCACAGATGCTCAAAAAGTGAGGGGTAGTCACGACGCATAGTCTCTGCATCCTCCCAAGTAGCAGATCCTGGGCTATACTTGTCCCACTAGACCTTAACTTGCTCCACCGTGCAACGTCTGAGCTATCGAACCCTACGGTCCAATATGCATAATGGTTCTACCATTACGGTTCCCATGTCTGAGACCTGCAAGTCCTGCCAATCTAGTTTGTGAGATTCATCAAAAACATAATGTCGTAAAACAGACACATGAAAAACATCATGAGTTTTATGTAAATGGGGTGGCAGTGCAAGACGATAGGCAACTGGTCCAATCTTCTCTTTGATCCTAAAAGGCCCTACAAACCGAGGTGACAATTTCGTCCCCTTCCCAAACCGAATGGTGCTTTTGTTGGGTCGAATACGAATAAAAACTTAGTCCCCTACTTCATAACTGCAATCAATCCTATGTGAATCAGCATAACTCTTTTGTCTATCTTGTGCTTCCTTTAACCTTTGTCGAACCTGCTTTACCTGTTCCTCCATTTCTTGAACTAATTCTAAGCCAACTATCACTCGGTCCTCCAACTTTTCCCAACTCAACGGCGTCCTGCAAGGTCTTCCATTAAGAGCTTGATGAGGAGGAATCCCGATTGAACTGTGATAACTATTATTATAGGCAAACTCTACCAATGGTAAGTACCTTTCCCACTGAGTTTGATTATCCATGACGTACATCCAAAGCATGTCCTCCAGAACGTGATTTACTCTTTCAGTCTGCCCATCTATTTCTAGATGATATGCAGTGCTTAGGTTTAACTGAGTTCCCAGTGCTGACTGCAAACTTGTCCAAAACCTAGATGTAAATTGGGAGTCTCTATCAGAAATGATCTTTGTGGGCAATCCATGCAGTCAGATAACTTCATTGACAAACACTAGCGCCACATCCATAACATCGTAAGTGTCCCTTACTGGGATGAAATGGGCACTTTTGGTCAATTTATCAACTATAACCAATATAGCATTGTGCCTCTGGGAAGTGAGTGGCAAACCCACCACAAAATCCATGGAAATTACTTCCCATTTAGATGTAGGGATTTCATGAGGTTGTAGGAGTCCTGCTGGATGGCGATGATCAGCCTTCACTCGCTGACATTCAAGACATTTGGCGACAAACTGGACTATGTCATGCTTCATGCCTGCCCAAAAGAAGAGTTTCCTTGTGTCTGCATACATTTTCTTTACCCCAGGATGTGCACAATAGAGTGCTCTATGAGACTCTCCGAGGATGGTTTCTCTTATACCCCCTTCCTTAGGTACATACATTCTCCCTTGGAATCTCAATAGCCCATATTGGTTCAACGACATATCCTTGAAACTTTGGTTCTATCTGTTTCCCATTTTGGATAGTTGAGATGACTTTTAAATACCAACTATCTTCAAAGAGTTTCTCCAATATCCACTCCCTAATTTACCTTTAAGGCTACTAGGGAGAAAGTTCGTGGCCTCCTGCTTAGTGCATCTACCACTACATTCTGCTTTCCCTTGATGTATGAGATTTCAAAATCATACTCACTCATGAATTCATTCCATCGCCTTTGTCTGGCGTTCAAATCTCTTTGAGTGAAGAGATGCTTTAGGCTTTGATGATCTGTTCTTAACTCAAATATTCTCCCAATGAGGTAGTGTCTCCATAGCTTCAAGGCTAACATCACTGTTGCCAATTCTAAGTCATGGGTAGCATATAACTCTTCATGCTTCTTCAATTTTCTAGAAGCGTAAGGTATTACTCCGCCTTTTTGCATCAATACTGCACCCAATCCCTGCGTAGAAGCATCGGTGCAGACAGTGAAGTCTTTTCTCATGTCTGGTACTTGAAGGATCGGTGCACTAGTTAGTAACCTCTTCAGCTCTGTGAATGCAATGCCACATTCATTTGTCCATTCATACCTAACCCCCTTTCGCTGTAATGTGGTGATGGGTTTTGCAATCCTTGAAAACCCTTCCAAAAACCTGCGATAATACCTAGCTAGCCCCATAAAACTACGTACCTCATGGGCATTTTTTGGTACTGGCCAATCTATTATGGCCTTCACCTTTTCCGGGTCAACTGAAATCCCTTCTCCTGAAATGATGTGCCCAAGGTAATGGACTTTCTTCTGAAAGAAGGAACACTTTGACAATTTCCCATACAATTGTTTTTCCCTTAAACAAGTAAATACTACCCTTAGGTGCTTTTCATGCTCCTTTTCATTCTTGGAATATATAAGAATGTCATCAAGGAAGACTTGCACGAATTGGTCCAAATACTTCCTGAGCACACCATTCATGAGGCTCATGAATACTGCTGGTGCATTGTAAACCAAATGGAACAACTACGAACTCATAGTGCCCAAACCAAGTTCGAAATGCAGTTTTTGAGATGTCTTCCTCCTTTATCCTCAATTGGTGGTACCCAGATTGTAGATCAATTTTTTAGAAGACCGCTACCCCCTTCATTTGATCAAATAAGTCATCTATTTGAGGTATTGGGTACCTATTCTTTATCGTGGCTCTATTTAAGTCTCTGTAATCTATGCATAGTCGCAAGGAACCATCCTTCTTCTTAACAAAAATTATTGGTGCACCCCAACGGGAAATACTAGGTCTTATCAATCCCAAGTGTAAGAGCTCCTTTAACTGCATCTGTAACTCACAAAGCTCTGGATTTGTCATACTATAGGGTATCTTAGATATTGGTTATGCACCTGGTTTTAGATCAATGGTGAAATCAATCTCTCTTATAGGAGGTAATCCAAGCAATTCCTCTGGAAAAACATCCTTGAATTCTGCCAAAACTAGATGTTGATCCAGGGAATGTCCCTTCTGGTCACTTACAGTCTTGACCAAATACAGTTTGCAACCTTGTCTGAGACAATGTTTTACCTTCATCATGGATATGAATCGTAGGGACACTCCCCTCTTGATTCCACAAATCTCAATTGGCCTACCTTCATCATCTAAATAGATCACCTTCTTCTTGAAACAGTCTACCAAAGCTCGATGATCTTCTAGCCAATCCATTCCAAGAATTACATCATACGTTCCCAATTCTATGACGTATGCCTTCAACTTAGTCATACACACCCCGAGGTTTACCTGACATTGGTCAACACTAGGCCCTACTGCTTGTTTTATTCCAGAAGCCATCTCAACTTGTTTAAAGTCATCGTGCTCATAGGCTGCCAACCCACATTTTTCTAATGAAACTGGTGAAATGAAACTATCTGTAGCACCAGAGTCAAACAAAATTTTAACTTTTACTTTTTTTATCATACCTGAGGTTTCTACCACTGCAAACTGGTGTTCAACTTGCTTCTTGTCAACTGCGCCATAAATTCGGTGGTGGCTACTTGCTCTCCCCATTGGTTCTTTTGCCTCTCTTTTGTTGTTACTGGTTCAAAACTCTAGGCAATCGTGCTGGTAATGAGGTCCTCTACATCCCCAAAAAGTGATGCGTGGTGGACCTTGAACCGAATGTTGTGGAGTTCTTTGGAAAGAGTTTCTTCCCCTGGAACCCCTGCCTCCACTTGTTGTTCTTCATCTATGACTTTGATTTGTACGCGCCCTTGAAACTATGGGTGAAGCTGCACTAGAAACCATTGAAATTCCTACTGTTGGTGTTCTAGGTATAACCCTGTTTCCATATGGTGGTGGCCTCTGACTCCCCCCCCTTGGGAAGGTACGAGGGGCCTTCCCCATAAACCCTGTTTGACATGGAAAGATGGCTCTGTCTTCACCCTTTAAGTCTAGGTGTTCTTCAACATAACGAGCTTGTTCTATAGCTTCTACAACTGAGGATGGTTTCCACATCTGCACCATTGCCCTAATCTTAGGTCTCAATCCATACATAAAACGATCTGCTTGGCACTGGTCAGTATCCATGTAGGAGACGTACTTGACCAATTCCATAAATCGAATTTCATGTTCTTCTACAGTACGACCTCCCTGTATCAGGGCATGGAAGGCTCCTACCTGTTGTTCTTCATAATACGCTGGTAGGTACTTCTTCCTGAACCTATCCTCAAACAATTCCCAAGTAACTTTGTCTGGAGTGAGGTGTAGTTGACGCTCCAAGTTACCCCACCAATTCAGAGCACTATCTCTGAGTTGGAATATTGCTATTTTGGCTTTGGAATTGGAATTGTAATCCCTTAGTGCGAAACACCTTCCCATCCCCTCTAACCAGGCTTATGCACGCTCACTGGCACGACCTCCTGCAAATTCTGGGAGTTTAATCTTTTGGAGCTCCCTAGTAATGTCCTCAACTAGAGGTCTTTTATCATAATCTCTAGATCCCTCGGGGTTCCCTAACCCTGATGAAGGGTGTTCCCCTTCCATTTCATTTGTTTAGCACCCTCTTAAGGTTTCATTAATTGTTTCCAGGGAACGTAGGATGAGAGTCAATTCTGGTGAAGGTAATGGGTTATTTGAAGGAGGTCCTTGTGAAGACTCTCCAAGCCCTTGGTTCCTTCGCATCCTCACCATTTTGATTTGTTCAAAATGTGCACGATATCTAAGACTTATTAGCACTTATTCCTAGCATTTTCTTCCACACTCTAGATGGTCCATAGAGAACCATAAGCAATAGATCAATTCAAGTTATGCCACTATGTATGTGATCACTGTAGCTCACCTATGACTCACTATTCACCTATGACTCACTATTTTCGAGCCAAATCTTTTGATAAGAACAATGAACCATTTATATCGCAATGTGACTTGTTGCCATGTATAACCTTGTTGCCTGAAGTTGTGGATGTTATGATCTAAGTTGTCCATAATATATATCTAATATTTGATATGCATGCCTTGTTCATAAATGTTTTCTATGTTTCATTTTCATTTTATCTTTATTGAGTTGATATAGGCTAATATGAACAAACAAACAAACAACCGCAACAACAAAAAACATGTGCATGGGATTGCGGTTCCAATTTTTATATGATGTAAGGTTCGGTTCTACATAATGGCTTCATGAAAATTCTTATATTTAATAGCTCATTTTTATTTATTTTTTATTTTTATTTTTATTTTTTATTTTTTTTAACCCTTAGAACATGATAACATTAAATTAAAGGACATTACTTCTTATCTTAACACCTAATAAATAATAATATTGATATATAAAAAGAATATTACTCCTATTTTTTGGCTGGGTTTACAAAAAACAGGTGAAAATAAAACACTGAAGCAACAAATCGCCAGACATAATATTTATAGCCTCTTATAAACACTCTTAAGCCCTTACTAAATTGGTCATGTGCTAGATAAAGCTTATAGGTATAAAATGCTCATTTATCATCATTGTGCCAGAAATATAGCAAGAGAAAGAATGCATTAACCGAGAAAAAACAAATGAGAGTGTAAGAGAAGTAAATCCAATGCAAATTATACCTCAAATTTAGTCTTCATTAGTATGAAACGGGTATTAATTTTTTTACAACCAGCAACAAGTTAAAATCTACGCAGAAGTTGACTATTGGTCATTCAACTGATTCAATTAATATGTCTAGATACCGAGGAAATAATCTCATTGTGGATTTTTCAACATTATTGCATTTTCTCCACAATTGTGATCTACCCAGAATCTTAGGAACGTTTAAACTATACCACCTTTCCAAATCAAAGGTGAAACAAATAGCTAAAAAGAAGCAACATGGCGGTCTTTGTGTGGTTAGTGGTACCTATCTGTCTTGTTGTAACTTGTAATTAATTCGTTGAATGAATTGTTGCAGGCTTTCATATTTTCGGTGAAAGAGAGATGTTTTTCTTCATTTTGCAAGATGAGAGGTGCTAGAATAATTGTGGCCAGCCTAATCGGATTACGGCTTCTAGCTACTGGAAGGCCATGGGATCTGACCGGTCCGTTCACGAAGATAATTGTAAATGTATTGGGCTAAAGAAGACCCTAGTTTTCTACATAGGGAGAGCTCCCTAGGAACAGAAAACAAACTAGATTATGAACGAGTATAGACTGCCTGACTACATTGATAAGCCCAAGGTGAGCTGGTCTGGTGTGTGATGTTGATAGTCATTTTTTTCTAATTTCTAGTCATTTGTGTAATCATTTACTAAAAGATTTTGCATTTAGAGTTTTAATCATGGATTCAGAAAATAGCAGCTCAAAAGGCTTTTAGAATAGCAGGCTCAGCTGGAAGCCCATGCAGAGACTAAAAATTAAGTCCATTCAGAGATTGAAAATGAAGTCCATTCAGAGACTGATAATGATGTGCTTTTTAGTGAAGGCCACAGTCATGAAGACTCAAGGGTTCTGCAAGATGCTGCTAAACGGAATGGTTTTGAAACTGAAGAGGATCCTTATTTCATGCTCATTCGAACCAATTTCAGGATATTGCTTCTTCAAAAGAGAAGATAGCTCAAGCAAATCGTAGCAAATCAACAATTTCAACAAAATCATTATCAAATGCTACATCTAGGGCATCAAAGCCTTTGGTTTTTTTTTAGCCTAACAAACCTGCCAATGAGCTTCTAAAGGCTTTAAGAAAATTGGAGAATGGTCTCGGAATGAGGAAGGAGGAAAGTAGTGGAGAGACAACCAAGAGTAAAACCTCTCTTTCTATGTTTTTAAACAAGTCAATGAGTCTAGTAGCAGACAAAGGAACTTCCACTAGACAGAGCTCTGCAAACAAGAAACAACCTTCAAAACCTCTTCGAAATGGCTCAACATCGTTGATTGCTTCAAAAGAATAGGTATGTGTTTATTGCATAAATATTATGTGGAATAATGTCCCTTGAGATTAACAGAGACAATCAATTGATTTTACGCCAAAGATATTATTATTGGCTAGCGTAGGCAGGGTTATGCTGAAATTTAATATTAAATAAGTCATAGTAATGACAAGGTTGTAATCGATATGATGTTAATCTCTTAATGACAAAAGGAGATATGTGCAGAGATTACCACCGCTGAAGCGACCACGAACTACCCATTTTGCTGGCTGAGCGAACCACATGGTATTTACAGTCAATCTGAAGGTAGAGTATGAAAGAGGGGAGTCAATTCGTTGTTAGTTTAAAGGCTGGTACAGTCAGTCTTTACATGGGCTGATATTTCTATATGAAAGGGGAATGAGTTATATTCATCTTGGAGTCTATTTCTCTTAATTTTTTATGGTTGCAACCTCATCCAAAGCACTTAATGTATTGAAGTCCACACCGTTGAATTATTACCAGATTTGATTATGAGAGGGTTGTGTTCCCTGTCTTAGTGAGCAGATTTAAAGTGTTGTGCGTGGGATTATTATTTGTACCTGTTATAGCCTCTGTTGGAGAGATATAATCTTGTTGGTACATTTTGGGCATTGTAACAGCCATATAATTGGGCAATAGTCAACTGGTATTTTATTTTATTCCTCTTTTCATTGCTGAAACACATTATACAGTGGTATGTAACTCTTTGTGGCCTAGTATAAATTACATATTGCTGGGTTAAGGCTTTATTCATGGTGGTATCATGCTACTTTGTTTGCCTTCTTTGAATCAAATTATAAAAGTGCACCTACAGCCATGTTCTCACCAAATGTTTCACAAAACTCCTCACCGAAAAACCCAATAAAACTCAGAAAAATTGTGGGAGGTTTCGAGGTATCCCAAGGGGTATCTTATATCTAGTGCATAATCATCCTAATTCACAGTACACCAATTAAGGTTGAAACAATTTAATTGGCTTCATATTATACAGCAGTCGTATATACTCTAAGAGAATCTCAAAAATATATACACCAAACTGAAAACCAGTGTGTTCAAAATGGTAGCTCAAAAAGAAAAAAAATAAATAAATATAATCATTTCCCAACTCATATATCTTATATAGAGGGAAGATAAAATTCGCTAGTTGGAGTAGTTCCGAGCCAACATATTGCATCTGTGCCAAGTTGCTAAATGAATAGAAAATTCAAAAAAATATATAATCTCAAATCGTTGTAAATTAGGAATGTGTTTATGTAACTAACACAGATGCAATCTTAGAATGGGACAAGGAGCCAATGCTCTGGGATATCAAAAACCAGAAACCCTTAGCAAATATAGTTGACTCCCCTATATGAATTGTTGAGTGACGCAAAAAAATGTTGACAATAACTTGTCCACTAATTTGGCAAAGCTATGTGCATATAAGTGTCGAGAAGGATTTGCATCATATGCCTCAAACCGATTAGCATGATACATGTTCATTCAAGGAACTCTTTGTATGGGTTGATACAACTCACATAAAAACAGATAAGGCATCTGCTACTAAAATGGCAAGTTTAAATGAATGTAATTGCTATAAAGGATCAAGTGATCGGGTATTATATGCGTACAACTTCAAGTAAGGACCACAAAAAAATTGAGAACCACAATAACTGGCATCCATAATCCGTAAAATCGTCAGTTACAAAAATGTCAAAGGCTGAAACAACATTTACCATAACACAATCCAAACCTCATAAAGATCACGATGTCAAACCAGTTACAGTTAAGGAGTAAATCATGTAAACTTTGTTCAAAGAGAACTGGGTTCAATAACCCCGAAAAAGATGACGCAATAGTAATGCAATCAGTTGTTGTGACCTTGTGATATTTTAAAGTTTTATGAAACTAGATGGTTTAATAGAGATGTGTATATAGAAGGTGTAGATTTATTTTTTATTTTTTTTATTGTGATTAGAAGAACCAGCGATTAGGCTGGTTTCATCCTTAGTGTTGTACTGAGAAAAGGACCTGTAGCATCTCTTTATCAAACAATCTCAACGCTCAGAAAGCGACCAATAGGTTCACTCAAAACCCTCAAAGCAAAACCCCTAATTTCAAAATCCTCTCAAAAAGCAAAGGAGGCAACGATTCTGAACTTATCAATTAAAATAGGCCCTCCAATCTTCTTTGGCAAAGTGTTTATGTACTAGGAGACTATTGGAAGGCTTACTAGATGTAAGATTTTTTTTTTTAACCTAATTGGTTAGTTATCCATTATTATGAATCCAATACCATTATGTATTTGTTGGAAACTTGGTCCCTCAGGCTACCCCTTGTTCACGAGTGATTATTAGAGATTTTCATGCTTCGGAGTACTTCAATTAATTTTTTTTTTATAACTAAAATCCAACATCAACCTAAAAATTTATAGAAGTGGATTGGTCCATAGGTCTCAGTGTTTGAACTTGGCTCTGATACCATGTGTAAGAGACCTCCCTAGGGTCTGCTAATAGATCTAATTTCTTCTGAAATTAAATGCGATAAGAGGCTTTAACTTACCTACTTACACAGCTTTTAAACAAATAAAATTTTAACATTTACATTATAATCAACATAAATTAAGGTGAATATTTCATTCTAATTAACTTTACAAGAGTAGTCTATGGAGAAATACCTGTACCGGCGGCTGATGGAGATACCTCTGTCCTGATGCTCCTGTTGAACGCTCCTCTTTACGGACCCAACCAGATTTACCTCCCAACCAACTAGGAAATAATCCCTAGCCCAGGAAACCTCCACAGATTCCCTAGCCCTCCGAGCCCAAGTCCAACCAAATGTAGTGTGTGTGTCTAAATGAAATATCCAAACCAAGATAACAATACTTCCCTCCTTTCAACAATCCAAGAAACCTCCGCAGGTTCCTAAGGTCTCCAAAAACACAAGAAGCCCAAACAATCACAGCCAACCCCCACAATCATAAGCAAGACCCAACCTCCCATTTTCTTCTTTCCCCCTTCCCTTTTTATACCCTCCTTCCCTTCTCCATCTCAACCACCTCTCATTAATGTCATTAACTTCTCATCCATCCTTACAGTTGACTTCTCTTCTCCCAAGTAAGTTGGGAGTACATTTGGAAATGTGACATGAATATAAAATTGGGAATTTAATGGGAAATGACCATGTCTTCTCCCAAGTAAATCTGAAAAGTACATTTGGGAATGTGAGGTGAATATATATATTGATAGTTAAATGGAGAGGAGTATGTCTTCTCCCAAGTAAATGTGAGGGTACATTGGGGAATGTGAGATGCAATTACATGGAGAGAACCATGTCTTCTCCTTAGTAAATGTGAGGGTACATTGGGTAATGTGAAATGAATATATATATTGACAATGAGATGGAGAGGACTATGTCTTCTCCCAAGGAAATGTGAGGGTACATTGGGTAATGTGAAATGAATATATATACATATATTGATAATGAGAGGGAGAGGACTATGTCTTCTCCCAAGTAAATGTGAGGGTACATTGGGTAATGTGAAATGAATATATATATTGATAATGAGATGGAGAGGGCTATGTCTTCTCCCAAGTAAATGTGGGGGTACATTGGGGAATGTGAGATGAATACATATATTTTGAAATAATGGAAGGAGACCATATCCTACCTAATATTCAATTTGAGAAGGTAATTGGGGAATTTGAATAATAGAAATCATGAATTTTATATTAGACCAATATTTCTCAATATTTTCAAATAATGTACACATTAACAAAATTTGTAAGATACGATTTTAGTGGGGCATTACAGTAATCATTGAATCCCCTCATTTCACTTGCAAGTGCACCCTACACCCAAAATACATCTTTCTCTTCCCTTGGCACACCGATGAACCACAAACAGAAAATTTTCATGAAGTATAATAGAGTAGGAGATTTTTGAGCTAATGTTTTCTTTCCATGAGTGATATATACCTACAAGTGTTCAATGAAGCATGGAAAATATGTGTGAGGAGATATGTCACGAAAGGTTTCCCAAGGAAACATCTTGAATAAAAAAGGCACAAAGGTAACACATTGTGATAGTTGAAAGAACAAGGTATTTTGGTGATCAAAATGACTCATGAAGACTCCATAATCTTTCAAGACCCTTTGGAGGGTGGAAGGAAATAACAGTGCAGGATTTGTTAAAAGTATTGAAGACATAGTGGCAGTGTCGTCACTTCTCGAAGAACTCTATACAGACAAGTCAACAGGGGTCCAAGTCATCAATGTCCATGACTTGTCATGTTTTCATCACATGATGATGTGGAAAATGATCATGTAATTTTGGAAATTATTGTAAATGTAAATATGTGGAAGTCCAAGAGCCATATATGGACAAAAGAGTCACATGGAGAATTCCAAAAGTCATATAGAAGTCCAAAAGTCATGTAGAAGTCCAAAGGTAGCATTATAAGTCTAAGATTCATGAGGAAGTTCAAGAGTCATAAGGATATGAGAGGTAATTCCTTTTGTTCTAAAAGAGGCCTCATTACTCAAAGAAAGGACTTTTCACCTTAGCTTCTCCAAATAGGCATTAGAGAGGAAGATATTCCTTTTGGAGATCAAGTAGTGGCTCAATGCTCCACTATTGGAGCTCGTGGTGTTTCATTGTATCAATGTATCTTGGAACTTTTAAGTAATATTTGAAGCTCATTGAGCCAACACAATTTCATGCATATATCATGGATTTTTCAAACTAATATTTGGACGTTTGTAGTATATGTTTGCATTCATATGTACTAAAGAAATTGAACTATTTCATTGGCTTTGTTGCTCATCTTATTGAATATGTGGTGTACCTGCTTTAATTATCATTATATCTATGTGAACTATTTCACTTGATGGTTAATGCTTCTTTCATACGTATGCGTGTATGTCTTTATTAGAATAGTACTTTTACTTTTCTCCTAATGACTCACTTTTGTTTCCTTATAGTGGAAGAATCTTGATACATCTACAATTGAACACTTCATAAGGCATACTTACTTGGCCATTCAAAAGTATATGTGTATTGCTCTCTCATGCTAACTACTAAATCCAAGGAAAATATTTAAGTACACGTTAGTTGATCCACTTTTCTGGATGGGGCTCCTATTCCAAATGGTGTGAGGTCTAATTGGGACTTCATATCGGGAAGACCCCCTATATGTTGGCAGGATCCAGCACCATCAACATGGTCTCTAAACAAAAGAATTATAAAAAGCCAATACCTTATCCCTAGGATAGACGAGTTGATGGATGAACTGATGCGAGCCAAATACCTTCCAAATATTTATCTTCGTTCATGCTACCATCATATTCAGGTTTGGTAGAAGGACATCCTGAATACATATTCCAGGTGCAACTATGGGCACTACAAGTTCCTAGTTATGCCATTTGGGCTAACCAATGCCCCTGCAACTTTCCAGTCATGCATGAACCATGTGTTCAATAAATAGTTGCGGAAGTACTTGTCGGTTTTCTTTGATGATGTATTGGTCTACAACAAGACTTGGGAGGACCATCTAATGCACTTGGATGAGGTGTTGGGAATTCTGGAGGAATAGGAATTATATTCTAAGGAGTCCAGGTGTGATTTCGGCATGACTAAGATTATCTACTTAGGGCATGTGATTGGAAATGATGGGGTTCAAGTCCATTAGGAGAAAATCCAAGTGATCATCAAATGGATTATCCCAAAAAATATCACTGAACTAGAAATATTCCTTGGGATTTGCACTTACTATAGGAATTTTTTCAAGGGCTTATTGTAGTTAAAATCACCTCTTACATGCCTCACCAATAAGGGGTCTTTCAGTTGGACCGAGAAGGCATAGGAAACATTGGGAAGATAAAGCAGGTGATGATTTTGAGCCTTGTGCTTGCATTACTAAATTTTACCCAGCCTTTTGTGTTGGAGTGTGACGCTTCTAGGACCGAGATAGGAGAAGTTTTGATGCAAGATCACCACCCCATAGCATTTTAAAGCTACAAACTCATAAATTATGAGCGGAATTACCCAATTTATGATAAGGATATGTTGATCATCATGCATGCATTGGCCAAATTCCGACAGTACCTAGTGGGGAACAAGTTCATGGTAAAGACAGACCATAATAGCCTGAGATTCCTCATGGAGAAGAAGGAGATGAGTGAGAGAAAAAAAACGTGGATCAGTAAATTAAACACCTATGACTTTGAGATCAAATATGTTAAGGGAAAGCACAATGTAGTAGCAGAAGCTCTCTTGAGGATGTAATCCACTCTCTCACTCATGGATATATTAGATGACTAGAAGTTGCTATTGTTTGTAGAATACTCCAAAAACAAGTTCTCCAATGAGATTCTAAAAGGGTTGATGTGAGATGACAACTATTAGGTTATGGATGACATCATCTACTATAAGGACTAGATCTATCTTGTACCAGAATCAAATTTGAGGTATAAAATAATGTAGGAAGCTCATAGCTCACCTTTTATAGGACACCCGGGATACCTAGAAATCTACAGGAAAATCAGGGAGAGTTTCAATTAGAAGGGAATTAATATGGTTGTGTTGATGTTTGTGAAATAATGCAACATCTGCTAGCAGAACAAAGTGGAACACGCTCACTTGGTTGGGTTGTTACAGCCACTCCCTATTCTTGAGAAAAAGTGGGAGAGTATCTCCATGGAACTTAGATCTAGGTGGATATAGGTGGCCACCCACCTATTCCACTTGGACCCCCAACATTGTTTTCTTTCAGTTTCCTAATTTCCAGCACGGTTTCCTATTTCGGTTATTTTCTATTTTTAGTTGTTTTTCAATTCTTGAAGTTCTGGAGTTGTTTTGATTCCTTAAACATTTTTTTTGGGAAATAAGGAAATGTGTGTTTGAGGTCAAAAGTTTTTGTCTTCAAATATACCTTTCTAATGGGCTATTTTGCGTGCCAAACAAATATCGTATGCAAAAGTTACGACCTCGGGAAGTTGAAGTTCCAACTAACCCTAGCAAGGCCCACAAGATTTTGGTGCTTCATCTCCTAGGTTTAGGTTTCTGGATGTTTATGGTTTTCCATTATTTCTTGATGATAAAAAGGCATAAGAGCCTCATTGTAACTCATTTCATAAGGCATGTAGCTATCACATCTTTTCTCAGAGATAAGCTACCATCGCCCAAACTAGTTTGTTTCCTTTATGGATGTAAACAATTTTCAACAGTTGCTATTTATTAATTTAATTTATGTTTTTTTGTATCTTTTTTTTTTTTGTTTAAATCTATATTTCATTTCATTCCTTCATAAATCCATATCAAATTTATAACTTGCATATCTCTGGTATAGGGAAAGGACTGCATATATGTAGTGGTAGATCGGCTCACAAAGTTCGTGCACTTCTTTGCCATACCATCTAAATATTCAACATCATAGGTGGTTGAACTATTCTTCAGGGAGGTCTTCTGATTGCATGGGTTATAGAAGACCATAGTGTTGAGAAATGTAACTAGTATTGGTGTTCATAATTGCATTTGAGTAACGTATTTTCCAAAAGAAAGAAAAGAAAAATTATTATAAGAGAAAAAATATTGTATAAGCATGGTTTTCATGCTTTGTTTATTTTTTTTTAGTTCAAAACACCCATTAAGTGCTTCTAGGGCATATGTCATGAGTCATGGTCCTTATTATTATGACCTAAACCCTTTTTAGACTCATTATATCAAAGAAAAAAATTTGCGTCAAAATTATGTCACTAGTCCCTCCTCCACCAAGTTGACCTGCTCATTCTTCATGTCGGCCTAAAAGAGGAGCTTCAAACCACTATATATAGCAATGAAATCAACCTAGTTTGGGTGGAAGTCAAGTGGAATTTGATCAGCAACTTCTTATTGAAAAAGTGAACGTGGAGAACCTAAAAATAGAAGGATAGCTATATCGAAAGAGAGGAGATACTTTTCTAATCAAAGGAAGCCAAAATATCTATCTTTCTTCCACACGTGCGAGTAACATGAAGTATTTAGAGCCAAATATGCAGGAGTGAATAGACCGAAATTGCAAAGGTGGAAGAAAGGGTCGAGACCCTAGCTAACTTAACTTTGGAAGCTTGATTTGTCTTCATGAGAGCCTCACTTAGTGGATGGAGGAAATTCTTTGTCTTTGTATAAAGGTCTTGGTTGTCTCATTTGATTTTCTTTTTGAAGAAGAGGATATTTTTGGGTTTTCCCCTCAAAGAGGGGTTTTTCCCTGGTTGAGAGCCTACATCCTATGTCCTTTATCTTCATGTTTATGTTTTGGTAATTTCTTGATCGCAATAAGATAAAAGAAGACATTAAGAAATTAAACAAGAGCTAAAAGAATATAACTAAATATCACAAGTAACTATCAAGATAAGAAAATATTCCTACCTTTATGATTTTCTAACATGGTATCAATGTTATGGTGAAGAAGGATAAAAGGCAACTTAAAGATTTTTGGTTGTCAATTTATGTTGGCTAACTTCTGGATCACAATGAGAAATTTGGTTTGCTTCAATGAAATGCAAAGTGATACCAAGAGTACGAGAAAGATAATTTTAGCTATCTTCAAGGCTACATGTGACTGCAATATTGTCTCCTATTGGAAGATCATTGTCTCTATAATTTGGGACTTGGTTTATTTTGTTTGGGACCTGATGTGGGACTTATTTTATCTCTAATTTTGAGGTCGAGGAGGAACAATGAGATTCGCTCACCTTTGTGACCTTAACTAAGACCTTTTAAGGACAACTTCTAAGCTACTACAATGACACATTTTGGCCCTATTAAATAGTAACATCTTCGCCTGATCAAGTGCTTCCATAGTATCATATTTGTCTCCTTGTAAAGTGATACATTCAACCTCTTGAATAGTGCTAACACATTGATAAATTCGACATTTTTCCTAACAATGAAGAAATTGACCTTGACATAGATATTACAGCAGTGACATTCGGCCTACATAGTATTGTTGGAATATTTGACAGTGGATAGATAGATGCAACCTCAATGATACGACAAACTTGGTAGTTAGCCAAACATGAATGTGACAATCACCTTGGAAGTTATCTTTCATAGATTATATAATAATAGTCTTTGTTATATAATGTAAATTTCCACTACAACAACTGATCAAAAAGTTTTGAGCATAAGAATAAGTGTCTTATCGGAGATCCAAGAAGTAATAAAATCTGAGTTGAAGATCTATAGCAGCACACCTTAATCAAAAGAAGAAGAATTCAATCTACTTAAGAAGGAGAAACTTGACTTGACATCCTTGAAGGCTGAACTGAACAAGGTACAACTTTATCCTTGAAAATAAGTCACTTGCAAAGGTAAGAATGATAAAAGGTACATATAATTATTCATACAAGGTCTAATTAGGATTCTAAAATCTCATTTTTGGTTCTAGGATTTGTATGCTTCATAATGTTGAAAGATGTTGGCATCTAAGTTCTTGTAAACCCTAATTGAGAAACCCTAACCCAATTTAATTGTTCTGTAGATTTTGGTCTCTAAGGTTTGTAGGTAGTAGGGAGAAACTGGAAACCCTAGTAAGTATAGAATTGGTTTTGAAACCCTAGAATTGATATTCTAAAATATAACCTAGGGTTTGGATCTGAAATCCCTAATTTGTAATCATACTCTTGTAATTATATACTTTTTGGCAGTACTTGCTAGTGAATGTTGCATGTACATATAGAAACAATGATGTTGATACTTCATGGTGAGAGGGATCCCTTCCAAAGGGAACTTCCACCTTCTCATGTAAGATAAGTATTGTTTTTTATTTCCCATAT